>VZSZ01002620.1:143284-159277 GCA_013398815.1 Ibidorhyncha struthersii
GGCTGCCCCATCCCTGGAGGTGTTCAAGGCCAGGTTGGACGGGGCTTGGAGCAACCTGGGCTGGGGGGAGGTGTCCCTGCCCAGGGCAGGGGGTGGGACTCGACGGTCTTCAAGGTCCCTTGCAACCCAAACCATTCTATGATTCTATGATTAGCTACAGAAATTCATTCATTCCCCAAGCGTGAGCCTGGCTCGATCCCTGCCTTGGCAATGTCCTTCCCGAACAAGGTGCCCACGATGATGTACACCCCAGGGCAGATGAGGTTCCTCCAGACAGCTGGAAAACAAAGCGCACCAGGAGGGTGTGCGTGCCTACCTGGCCAGGAGACAAGCAAGGTGCACCCACGGCAACCGTACACACCAGGGGAGAAGCAGGGGGGGGGGACACGTATCAGATTATAATGGCTAAGCTGCTAATTATCCTTTGCCAGTCTTGCAGAAAATCTGTTCTTTTTCTCGCTCATGCATGCATAGCAATATGCACCCTTGCTCTCTTGCTTTTTAAAGTGATGCTTTATGGCTGAATAAAAGCAAAGGATGGTTAAATTGTGCTGTTCAAAGGGGTGGAGACCAATTGTCCCGCTCAGGGATTTTCCCTTAAGGCAGCAGTTTTGCGGATGTTGTATCTGCCGGGCTGTACTCTGCAGACACCCTGGGCTCGGTTGGCCCTGCCTGCATGTTTTAGCACTCAGCATAGGCGGGAATCGAGCTATCCAGGCTTCTGCTCCTTCCTCTCGTGCTGTACTTTTCCTGTTGAGGCCGACAGCTTTGCAAGAGAGCTTGGGAAACAAGATTTCACTTTGCTTTTACCCCTGGAGCAGAAACTCAGCAATGCCAGGGAAGAAATCTAGAGAGGTTGAACCACAACCTTGAAATCCTCTCTGGATTCAATCTCTCCAGATGGATTCAGGTCTGGCATGGCTGGAATAACCCACCAGCCTTCCTTCCAAGATAAACTCCTGCCTCCGAGATCGGAATCAATCCGATGAGTTTTAAAACCTATCGTATCTCCTCCTTGCTGTCCTCTGCTCCTGCACCAGCTATTAGGTTTCCAAAACTACATGTGCTACCCCAATTCTCTGCCTTCCCCAGAGTGGCCTTTCCAATAATTTAATGGTTTCCTTTTTCAGCCAACCTTGTCAATGCAAAGAGAGAGTTTTTCATTTCAGGATTAACCTCCCCAACTCCACTCTTCCCAAAGGCTTACACAGACGTTAAAGAGGTAACTCTTTGCTTTCCGGCAGGCAGAAAGACTCTCTGGCATCACCTGACTGAATTAAACAGAGACATCAAAAGAACCCGTCAAATTCAATGTGACCAGCCGGCGAGTGGAAGTCAGAGAAGCACCGAGGCAGAGCAGAGACTCAGGAATCTGCTGCGGCAGATTTAAAAGAGGACAAACCCCGTGGAGATTTTCCCCTTCAAGGGAAAAGAGGATGAAAGCACAAGGGTTCAAGCGGTCCCGAATACGTGGGGTGCCAGAGTGCAGGAGCGCGGCAGGGCCATGTGGTTGACGTCCCACCGGAGGCACTCAGACCTGCTCCACCGCCCGCCCGGCGGGTCCCTGCTGCGCCCAGGGGTCAGCGCTGCCTTCTGCGAGAGGCACCGATGGGAGACGCGCTGCGCTCCGCGTCTCGGGGGAGAGCCCATGCAGCCAGGGGCAGATCCTGCAGGGCTCCCTGGGACCCTGCCACCGCTTTACTGGCCACGGTGGGCATGTGGCCCACTCCCATGCACGCGCTTCGTTTCCGCGCAGCAAAACGCAACTCTCTGATTACAAACACGCTCGATTCCCTCCCTGAATGGGGGCCACGCTCCGATCCGTCAGCCTGCAGGCAACGCGGAGCTGCAGCAAATCCATAACGCAGACTGCCTTGATGTAAAAAGTGAACTTATGCGAATATAAATCAGGCAGGCTCTGATACACAAGGCTGCGATGACAGGGATACTTCAGAGTAGTTCAGTTAATTAGTACATAATTAACTTTAATGCCTTGAAAAACTCTACAAGCCATACAGGTTGGTCTGTATGTTGTCACTTGTGGGTCCCCACCTGTTTAGGCAGCTCACCCCCGCCAATTTTTGCTTAAAAGGAAGCTGCAAAGCGAAATGCGTTATTAACTCGACCTCTATAATCCTCTCATCACGTCTCATGAGATGCTTTTTAATATCAGGCCTTCCAAGATGAAACACATGGAGATGGTGGGGATGAAAGAGAGACTGTAACATGGTGGTGTTTCAAGTGACTCTCTGAATGCCTGAGATCACCGACGGCTGGTGAGGGCTGGAAGGGGCACGGCGCCACGGGGAGGGACAGCTGTGAGAGCCCAGGGCAGCGCGGGGTGCTCAGCGCTCGGGCAGTGGGAACCAGCCCCTTCCACCGGGCTGCCTGTGTGGTCCGCAGACGTCCCCTCCAGGCTACAGCTGGGGAGGTGCAGGCAGGACCACAGGTGCCTGGAGATGGGCAATCTGAGCCTTTTCAGAGCACCGGCGCTGAACCAGGGGGTGTGGCGGGGACTGGGTGCTGGGTAAGGCCTCCCTACCTCATGGGAGCCGTGGGATCCTCAGAGCAGGAGGGTGGCTCCCAACCAGAGCTTGACAGTGTGAGGCTGGGACTCCTGCCTTTCAGGCCTGTGCTACGCTTGCTGAAGCAGCACGACCTCCTCTTGCCTTCCTGCCCCTGGGAGCGACTGTAGCTCGCTGCATCCATCCAGCCTCGCACAGCCGGAGGCGTTTGACGCCACATCAACAACCTACCAGCCCTCAGAGGAGAGGTTACAATCACCAGTAAGCAACATGGGCGAAGGGAGGCATGAAGGATATTAAAGGATGGTGCAATCCTCCCCAGTCCTTGTGCAGATCTCAGGCACCACCCTCCAGAAGACATCCTGCAGGCAACAACCAAGAGAGAAGCCCAAGCTGGCATATGGAGGGGGAGGTCAGCAGAAGGACAAGGGAGACATCAAGGGAGAAGACCAAAACCCTTCAGGAAGAAGGACTGCAACACAGCGGCTGCAAATCCACCAGCTGAGGGCATGGCACAGCTTGTCCCCCTTCCCACCCTGAGCCCCGCGGCAGCTCGCTTCCCCCAGCATGCCGGCTGCGCCCCAAGAGTAGATCTGGGTAGACCATACAGCCTGACGAAACCTAAGAACAAACCCCAAACATGGCACCAGAAATTACAGAAATCCTTTTGGTTGATGGGAACCCCCAAATTTACAACAGTTTCTCCCGAGAGGTCACTCTGCGACCATGTGTGGTCACCACGGCAGACTGGGAGAGGCGGTGAGAGCCAGGCTGTCTGCTAGGCAGGCACGAAAACCCTGCCAGCATCGCTTCGGGGCACCCCATTAGCACACGTTACTCAGTTAGCTTTATATTGAATGTAAAAAAGCAGCAACAGCTGGAGATGAAATCTAATTTTCTGGGGGAAAATATGAATAAAATAGAATGTAGCTGTTGCGCCAATGAGTTTATCCTCTGTCAAGCACTTGTTAGTGCTCTGGCGTGGCCTCTGTCACACCGCAGAGGGTAGGCGATGTTAACATGTTTTCCTCCCTGTCCGTTCTTCTGCCACAGACAAGTGTTTGCAGAAGAGCAGAGCGCCGGGCGCTGCCACCGTAACTGCGGGCTTGCAGGTGACCAAGGCAGAGAGCGCAAGTATTTAATCATGGTCGTTTCCAGTGCGGGATTGATTGACGGGCTAAGGACAAACCAATGCTCTGTTGGCCTCTGGCAGCCATGTCTCCTGGAAGCTGCCTTCCCCAGGCGCTTGCAAGCAAATGGCCGGTGGGAAATGGCAGCTCTAGGGCCCACCATCCCACCCCACCCCCCCAAATTGGTGCTCCCCAGATTGGTGACATGCCAGGTGTGCCCGGCAGAGCGGAGAAGCCTCCGCTGTGCCCGAGGTGGGACGTTCACAGGGCGCCGGGCACACAAGGCGCGTGAGTGCTCGGATGAGGGGCTACCACAAGCCAGGGGGCAGAGGAGCATCTGGTGGCCACCGCAAGCCAAGAGGGCATCCAGGCACATCCAGGCGGGATTTCCCAATGGGTGCACACCAGGACTGGCACTCAGGGTTCGCACCAAGACCCTCCCAGCTGGGAAGGAGGACAGGCAGTGTGGGGAGAAGTGAGCAGGAGGTTAGCTACAGGGCAATCATGGACCGGAGAGCTGGAAGCACCCGGGTGGGGGACGCGGCACCAAGCTGCCAGTCTGCTGAAAGGTAGCTTGTTTGCAGGTATGAGCCCAGAACGATCCTTCACTGGACAAAACAGGTCCTAATCCTATTTTTACACTGCGGTAGTAAATGTGCCCTACAATACCCAGCGTGGCTTTTACAGGGAGAGAGACACCGCAGACAGAAAAGGAAAAAAACATCCTGAGTGCAGCAGCCAAATTGATACAAGGACTGGCGAGGATGACTTATGGGCAGAGACTAAGGGAATTTAATTTGTATAGCCTAGAAAGATGATGCCTGAGGGGGAACATGATAACACTATATAAATATCTAAAGGGCAGTTGTATGAAGAAGGGGAAAAAAAGTGACGCATGCACCAGCCGTGGGAGTGATGTGATGGACCGAAGAAGGGAACAGTTTCCCAAGGGAGCATGGCGGGCTGGTACAGCCTGGTGGGCAGAGAGCAGAGCAGCGTGCCTGGAGCCTGCACGTGGTTTCCAGCCAGGGCCAGGGCTGGAGCAAGGAGGACTGGGAAGGAGCAGCCTGGTACGAGCAGCAAAGGAGGCGATAGTGGCCCTTACATGGGACGGGGATGGCTGCGCTGCAGAGGGGGTCGGGGTGGCACCATCCCCTGCCGACACCGGCGGGTGACACCGGCGCTGCGTCGGCACTGGGTGTCTCAGCTTGTCCTGCTGGCTCAGAGCTCCCGCACGGCTCTCGGTGCCAGGCAGAGCCAGACCTCTCCCGTTCCCTTTGCTATCTCAGCGTTCCAAAGGGTGCCTGAGGACCAAGGCACCCACACCCCCGATACCTTCTCACACAGCACGCCCAGAGCCTCCCCACAAAATTTCAGCCTCAGGCTGACCTGCTGCTGCCTTGGCCGTTAGGAAACCCACCCAGGCAGCCCCAGGTCGGGCTCTCTTTTTGGGTGTCCTTGGAGCAGACGATGAAGATGACATCCCCGGGCCTGCCTGTGTGAGAAGAGCGCAACAACCGCAGTGGTCCCAAAATGGAGAAAGGAGCGAGGCACGTGGATGCCTGCGTTCCTGCCCCTTTCCCCTCTCTTCCTTGCAAATTTGAGTTGCTTTTTACAATCACATTTGCTGCTGCTTCTTCTTCTTCTTCAAAAAAAGATTTTTCTCTCTGCCGTTGCCATGTGAAAAACCCACACAAACAACAGGAAAAACTGGCTACCTCTACGCAGAACCCGGCACAGCGACTGCAGAGCGACTGTCACACAGGCAGCAGCCTAAAAAAACAAGGAGAAAAATAGATTTTTCCCTTCAGCCCTTTCAGACACATGACTTGGAGACTTATTATAGTAATAACAGGCAAAAGATTTTTTCAGAGGAGAGGCCGGTCTCCATTTGTTTCTTCCTTACATTGATGAAGTCCCTTCACCAATTTAAATGGGGCAGATTCTGCTTTCAGCTGCCCTCGTTTAGAGCTGAGCAGCCGTTCGGTAACGAACCTCCCCGACGTACGGAATCTCTCAGACATGGGTCCTTACCGTGAGGGAAGCCCACGGCATGGGGCAGAGCCTTTGTGAGATGGTGTTCAGTTATACCTGCCATTAATTGCTCTCTACCTATTACAGCTAATTTGCTTGGCTCGGAGCCCGGAGCGTTCTTCGCGAACCACCGGTTTACCAAACAAGGCGGCGCAAAACACAGAAGCCGTGTGTGCTGGCACCGGCGGCTCTCCTCCTCCGGCGAGCCGCCTGGAGAACACACAGACGAGGTCTCGCCGTTCACATCCACCACCCTCGGCACCCGGGGAATGACCGTGGAGGCACGCCGCTGGGAGACAAGAGCTCCAGCAGAAGAGAAGCCTTTTGCATGATTGTCCTTGTATTCGCTTTATCTCCGAAGGGCTTAAAACAAGAACATGTTTGGATCTGCACATTTTCAAGTGCATCTGTAATTACCCAAGTTACTAGGAGTAGATGAATCTGAGATGCTGACACTCCATTGAAGCACAGTGCCCTTTAATTCCTGCCCAGCCAGCTGTGGGTTGTCATGGAGACTACATCTGTCACCCGTTTGTTCACAGGTTATTTAAAAAATAACCCAGGCTAGTCAGACCTTTCCTGTTTCGGTGCGCGCCCATCCCAGATTTTGCTCTCCCCTCCCTTCTTTTATGCCAGGAAGGTGGGTCATTCCCACCGGAGGTGCCAGAGGTGCTGCCAGGCAGTCACCACGGTCTGTCCAAGCCAGCCCTCCTCCCTCCTGGCCTCGGGCTGGAGGGAGTTTTGTGCCTGGAAAGTACTTCAGCCCTGGTGGGCTTGAAGCAGGAATGGGTACTGGCACAGGAGCAGAGATGCCCCATGCTGAAGTTATCCTGATGATACCAGCGGCTATTCTGGATTTCCATCACTAATCAGGAACAGACTCATGCCCAGCATGGCTACAGCTGAAACCAAAGTCCTTCTGGGCTAGCCTGACCCCTTCCCCATCCAAGGCGTTCTGTGATGGTCGCCGTATGGGTTGTCCCTACTTCTGCCTAGAGCTCAATGACTGTGAACCGCCAGCTCCTTCTCTGCTGTGCTGCATCCGCGCTGCAGGATCCTCCCCAGGTGAGGGACTGGAAGGGATGCTCAGCTCAGGTGGCCCCAGCACGTCGGGAAACGCTCTGTTCACTGCTACAGACCTGCCTGGCAGGATTCACCTTTCTTATTTTCTGACACGGAGTTACAAGACTTGCTTGGGCTCCCGGCTACCTTGGCCTCACTGTTGGAACAGGAGTCGGAGTAAGGGCAGCACAGGAGGGCGTCCGGCTTCCCTGGCTCTCTGCTTCCAGCCTCTCGCTTTGCCTGGGGTGCAAATCACAGGGGTCGTCACAGTCCCACAAGCGAGCGGGTCAGGGAGGCTGAGAGCCATCCACCTGCATGCACGCACCTCTCACGGGGGAGACAGAGGTTAAACTCACGACATCTCTTAAGTGCAGCGACCCAGCAAGGCAGAGGGAGCCTGGCGTCCAGCACCCAGGGCTGGCAGAGAGGCAGCCAGTGTCCTTCACAAGTGGCAATGCCACTTGCTGTGTGACCCTGAGTCACTCTCAGCTGCCCACACTTTTCTCAGCGTGCCTCGGTTTCCCTTGTGCCCCATTGAACTGGCTTGCAGGGGGACCGTCAAACTCAACATCACTCATCCCTGGATGGCCTTTGAAACCCTGGGACGGGCGGTGCTGCTGAACTGGCGTGTTCCGCGTGCCGCTAAACAACAGCCTGAGGCTGACTCTATTTCCAGCAGCCAGGGAAGGGAGAGAGCGTTTCAGTGCCTGGGCAAGGCAGACAATTTATAGCCAGATGCTAAAAAGAACAACAGGGACAAAAAAGAGATACCAGGGCAAGCGTCACTCTTCATTTAACCCTGATGGATCTATCCTCGCAAAGCAGTGGGTAAAGTGGGCTGCGAACATGGGTGCGTTTCCCGGGGCCATCCTCAGACACCTTGGGTTTCATGATTCAGAACTGTTTTCCCACACTGTCCTTGCTCTCCAGCCGGAGCAGAGCCCCTCTGGGGACAGAAAACCACCATGGGCAGGAGCACCAGCTGGCGCGGGAGCTCACTCCCCACCACCAAAATGAAACCAGACCCAGCCAGCACATTTCTCCGAGGGCCATTTAAAGGCTCGACCGAAGGAGCTGGAGGCTTCCCAAAGGTTGGTCTGGAGGGTGTAAGTTGGCACGGGACAATGAGGTACCTTTTGGTCTGGAGCCTGATCCAGAGAAGCAAAGAGGCTCAAAGAGAGAGCCAGGGGAAAAAATACTATGTATGCCTGCCCCGGTGAGTGGGAAGCGAGCGCTGCGGAGGTGCAACTAGGATGGCCCAGAAGGACTGCGCTGGACAGTGGAACTAGGTCAGGACCAATGGAAGAATCACAGGATCACAGACTGGCAGGGGTTGGAAGGAAGCTTCGGAGGTCATCCAGTCCAACCCCCCTGCCAGAGCAGGGTCACCTACAGCAGGTTGCACAGGACAGCGTCCAGATGTGTCTTGAACCTCCAGAGAAGGAGACTCCACTGCCTCTCTGAGCAGCCTGTGCCAGTGCTCTGCCACCCTCAAAGGAAAGAAGTTTTTCCTCACGTTGAGATGGAATTTCCCATGTTCCAGTCTGTGCCCGTTGCCCCTTGTCCTGTCACTGGGCACCACGGAAGAGAGTCTGGCCCCATCCTCTCGACACCCGCCCTTTAGATATCGATGAGATCCCCTCTCGGCCTTCTCTTCTCCAGGCTGAACAGCCCCGGGTCTCTCAGCCTTTCCTCAGCAGAGAGATGCTCCAGTCCCCTGAGCATCTCCACAGCCCTCCACTGGACTCTCTCCAGCAGTTCCCTGTCCTTCTTGAACGGGGGAGCCCAGAACTGGACACAGGGCTCCATCTGTGGCCTCAGCAAGGTGGAGAAGAAGGGGAGGATGACCTCCCTCGACCTCTGGCCACGCTCTTTTTAACGCACCCCAGGATGCCATTGGCCTTCTTGGCCACCAGGGCACGTTGCTGGCTCATGGGCAACTTGTCCCCCAGGACTCCCAGGTCCCTTTCCAGCAGGTCAGCCCCCAACCTGTACTGGTACATGGGGTTATTCCTCCCCAGGTGCAGGACCCGACACTTGCCCATGTTGAACCTCATCCTGTTCCTCTCTGCCCAACTCTCAGCCTGTCCAGGTCATGCTGTACGGTGGCACAGCCTTCTGGTGTGTCAGCCACCCTTCCTCGTTTTGCATCACCAGCAAACTTGCTGACGATACACTGTCCCCACACCCAGGTCACNAACGCCCTCTGCGCCGCTGATCGCAACCCTCTGAGCTCTGCCATCCAGCCAGCTCTCCAGCCACCTCACTGTCCACTCATCTAACCCACACTGCCTAAGCTCGCCTATGAGGGTGTTAGGGGAGACAGCATCAAAAGCCCTGCTGAGGCAGACAATGTCCACTGCTCCCTGCTCATCCACCCAGCCCGTCATGCCATCGTGACTCCACCTCTTCCCTGCAATGAGGGATCCTGCATTTTCCACCCTCGGGTCCTCCTCTGCCCTGGTGAAAGCTCCCACCCGGGAGCCAGGTGCGCTGCTGGGTGCAGAGCTGGGTGCCTGCGGCAGCACGTTCCCCCCCCGCACCGGCCGGCGGCACGGCACTGCACAGCGGGCAGCAGCGGTGCAGCCTGCACCCGGGCCAGGCCCCGCAACGCCCCACTGCTCGGCCTGGGCAGAGGAAGACATCAAGTCCCATCTCCTACCTATGTGCCAAGAGGGATGTGTTCACTTCCTACCTTCATTTCCTTCCTTCCCTCCCTCCATGGCTCCAGGACCCCCGCCATCTGAGCACTAATCACAGCATATCCTGCCCCTTTCTGTCCCCAAGCCTAGCCCGGACCTCGGTGTTTATGGAGACGGAGCAAAGCGGAGCGCGGAGAGGGGAGTGGTAAACGCGGGCCGGCGTTTGCAGAGCTGTGGCCAGGAGGGTCTGTTTGAACATCTAATTAGATCACAGCGAACCTCCTGAACGGCAAAGCTACAGCCCTGTCACCCCCTCGAGACATCGGGCCATGCCTGGATTGCTGTCTGATTCTGATCTACATAATTCACCGTAATCCTTAAAACTGACTCAAGCAATGAGGTTCATTGCACAGCTCACTGGATTTAATCCACCACTCCAGCGGTGCTAACGAAGCTAATGGCACAGGCAGAGAAGGAACACATGTATGGCTAGGAGGCAGAGATAAAGCATTAATCCAACCATATGCTTTCAACCCGCTTTACTCTTCCACCCTCACCCCAATGCCCTTTCTCAGCACTGGGGGAGACCAAAACCAGTGGGAAGACATAGGAAGGGAGGAGACTGTCCCCTTGGCTGCCTCTGGTCCCACAGCCTGCGGCAGCTCAGGACAGAGCCATGGGGAGGGCGGTGCTTGCCGGGGGCCAGGGGAACCAAGCGGGGACTGGGATTCTGGGTGAGGGGAGGGAATGGCTCCTGGTCAGAGACGTGGCACCCGGCTTCATTTCTAGACACCGTCCATCTACCTCAACCTAACACGCTGGCACAGGCTGACACGACGCCGAACTTTGTGTGTGTGCAGTATCCCAGTAACACTCCCCTCCAAACATCCCCCCCACCCCCCTGGCATTGCCCCTTGCTGTCACCCACTGTCGGTGACCTTCCCCAGGGGTGCAGCGTAGCCCCACAGCCCCGTGCTCCCCTCGGGAGCACCCATGGGCTCCACCTCACCCGCAACCTCAAGCTCAGAGACCCAGGGGTGGCTGCAGGCAGAGCGCAAGGACCAGGATGCAAACAGCCATGTTCACCTCTCTTGTGAGAGCAGAGACACGTCTGCAGGATGGAGACGGGCCCACCAGCCTGCCCGGGTACCCGATGCGCATTCCCGCAATGGAGGTACCAGCGACACCCACTTTCCTGCCAGTTTTCACCTGCGGACAGCTCGAAGTGGGCTTCATTACGCCTGGGCACAGCACCCAGTGCAGTGCGGGGCAGTGCTGGCGTGCACAACATTGCTCCCACCCTGCTGGGGCATCGCCGCCCACCTTCCAGCGGGTGGTGTGTAACGGGAGAGGGAAGGTGAGGAACACCCTAAATGCCCCTCCAGATCCTGTCACCCCCAGGCCGGGCAGGGTGCTGGGCGGGAGGAGGCAGGACTGTTTTCAGAGAGGTTTCTGGAGAGCAGAGAGCTTGGAGGAGGATGGGGGTTCTGCCAGTGAGCAAGGGGAAGGAGACTGCCCTGTCTATCCCGGGAGGCCGGCAGGGTGAGCACAAGGCTCCTTCTGCCTCCGTGCTGGGAAGAACGCAGCTCGGGAGAGCCAGGCACACAGCTAGCACCCATCCAGGAACGGCCGCCTCGGCTTTGGCGGTTGTTGAAAAGGGGTTGGAGCCACCAGCTCAAATCCCTCATGCCCTTCAGCCCTCCAAGCCCGGCCAGTTCCTGCGCCACCCCGGCAGCAGGAAGCCAACCCCGCCATCGCTGCCTTTAGGATCTGTCAGCAGGGAAAGGTGCTCTGCAGAGGCGAAGGCATTCAGAGCCCAAATTAGCCGCACTGGGCTCAATCTGAGATTTTGACAGCGGATGCCAAATTTATTTCCAAACGCACTCTGGAAATGTCACCGTGCTGGTCGGAAGGAATCGGGTACATGCTCCCTTTTAAATAGAACCAAACATATGGGAGGAGGATGATTAGCTTGCTCCCAAGCTGCCAAATTTCTTTGCTGCAGCTAAAAATCTTCCCCAAAATGTCCCAGCCCACAGTGTTTCTGAGCACTGAAGTCTGTGCCGAGACTTTTCCATTGACAGTTGTGCTCTAAGCAAGAAAACACATCCCTCCAGTGAGGTCCCAGGTGGTCCCAGCTCTCGAGAAGCTGGGGCTCTCCTGCCTCCCCCTGCCAGCAACTCCTCCCCTCCTGCCACCCTGCCCTGGGGAGGGGACGGAGTTTCCTTCTCCTTTTGCTCTGGCAAAAAGCAACGATCTCAGACCATCCCCTTTTCTCCCATCTCCAGCGCAGCACCCGCCTGTTCAGGGCAGAGCCTCCCAAGGAGGCACCATCTCCCTGCCGGAGGCTGGACGGTGTCCCCCTCGTCACAGCCATGCAGACGCCGCTGCGCCGAGCCACCACATCCTCAGCCGCCCGCTTCCCAGCTCACCCAGAAACCCAGCACATCCCAGTACAGAGGGGCAAAAGCAACCCAGCAGCCCTTTGCAGACCAAGAGGGGAGCGGTGAAAGCCCCTTTAGCTCCTGGGAGATAAACCCCCTGGGCTTTCGTGGTATGGCTTGCTTCCTTCAACGTCCTCAGCAGCTGGGACTCCAGTGCTCCCAGCTGCCGGCGGTGGGGCCCTTGCAGGCCACGCTCTGACTCTTCAAGGTGACAGCACAGCGTGAGAGCTCGGGAAAGAGAAGCGGTCCCTCTGCCCCGAGGTGGGATTCGGGCCCCGCATGGTATGGGGGGGACACGGGTGGGAGGAGAGATGGGGGGGGGTGCGTGCTGGGGCTCGTGAGTCGGTGCCGCAGCAGCGATGCCTGTCCCACCCGGGCTCAGGGGCAGCCGCTGCCACGCAGCTACAGCGCTTTCCCTGCGGATCATCCCCAGGTTCACCCTCGGTTTGGGGAAAAGCAACGTGAGCCACTACAGCCCACTTTTTCCAGGCTGGAGGCAGAGTCAGCGGCCCAAAGTCCAAAGCAGCAGCACTGTGATGTCCCCCATCACGGCCCCAGTGAAGGGATGACCTTGGGATCCCCCAAACCTCTCCCGCCCCACGGAGAGACTGAGAAGGGCAGAAATAGCTATTCTGTGCCTGGCAGGGGGTTTCCTTCGCCATGTAGGTAACGCTAAAGCTTCCCCAGGAAGCAGACAGCACGGTGGCCTTCTCAGGAGAGGACACGTGGTCAGCACTGGTTTCCAAATCTGGGGATGGTGCCCCCTCCCTCCCAGCCTGCTTGAATTTCTGCCAGCCCAGCGTAGGGGACAGCCAAGCCCAAGCACACGCTGTCCCTTCAAACCCAGCCTCCGCCAGCCATCCTCATTTCCCCAGCAAGAAAGCAAAGTATGCCCAGACCCGAGGGGACCAGGAGCCATGTCCTCCCTTCTGGTGCGGGATGAACCTGCGATACCTCTGAGTCTTCCAGTCCCCCTCTCTGGTGCCCCATCGCCAAAGCATCCACCCACTTTCTCTAGTCACACGCTGATCTGCTGGATCACAGGCGCAAAAATCTCAGTGTCTTACATGTGCTCCTGCCTTCTCTACAGTGCTTTTCATGCCCCGGCCACCGAGGAAGGCACCAAGTGAAGCCAGCAGTCCTGTCCCTGCTCAGCGCACTGGGAGAACAAAGCATGTTGCAAGGAGGCAGCAAGCCCCAAACCAGCTGAGAGCAGAGCATCGTCTCCTCCATGGTCCCTGGGCACGCTGCCTCGGAGGGTCCCAGGAGGGGTGACACCAGTCCACCGGGCAGACTGGGGGTCCCAGAGCTGGGACCTGCCCCAGAACGTGCCGGAAGGCGGCCGAGCCCGTAAGGGGATGAGCAGGAGGACTGTTGAGCCCAAGCAGTTAAAGCAAAGTGGCACAGCTGCTCCCAGCTCTGCTCTCAGCCCACACGCTGCTAAGTGGCGGGTGGGAGGTTTTTCTCTGCATTGCAAATCCCTTCTTATTCGAGTGCTGCAGTGCTGCTTGGAAGGAAAACAACCACTCTGGAGTGAGAGCAAAGGGGTCCGGAAAAGCACCGGCACCTTCTCCTGCCCAAGGCAGGTCCTGGAACTGGCCCCGGGAGAGCCTGGCTCTGTAGATAAAGCTAAAGCTTCCCCAGCAGACAGCCTGCCCGGGAGCAGGATCCATCCGTTCCCATTTTCCCGTGCTCATCCCTGGCACAGATAGCCCCAGCTGAGCTCTCTCTTCAAACCTGGGAAGCGAGAGGAGAGGAGGAGAAGGCAGAGGGAAGAAGGCTTCCAGGTCTGCGGAGGCTGGCTGGCAGCAGAACGAGAGCTGTGAGAAATGGTGGGAGCGCAGCGCTCGTGGCGCGGGGCTGCCAGCCCCTTTGCAGCGTGGGCCAGAGCGCTTCTGGGAGGGCGTTAGCGCCAGGCAGACGCACAGGCGGTGGGCAGCAGTGTCCCCCTCGCCATGCTTGCTGTGCAGCCCCTCTGCCAGACCAGTTGGAGGACCCAGGTCGGGAAAAAACTGGACTGGGAGGGGGGAATTTGGTCTTTTTTTGGCATATGGTGTTGGGCAAGCTGCTCATTTCTGCCTGGTGTGCAGAGGGGGCCGTGCTCTGAGCCCCCAGCAACGTGGCTGCCCCTTTCCCAGAGGAGGGATTTTGTGCTGCGAGCTGTTCAGGTTACCCACGATGCCAACCTAGAGATGTGTCTCCACATCTCCAGCACCCGCTTCACCCACCCAACAGCAAGTTCTCTTGCCAGACACGCAGTGCCGTTGGGCTCTGAAGATCTTTTGGGAATCCACAGCAAAACAATCCCCATATTTGCTGGTGCACAAGTTCCCCCATTACCAAGTTTTTGGGAGCTGCCTTACTCAACGTTCGCCACCACTGTGCAGGGAGAGAGAGGTTGGGTTTGTGCTCCTGAGCACAGGCGCTCAGGGACTGATGGAGCGTGGAAGTGCAGGGGCAGTGTCGGCAGGGTCCTTTGCGGGTGACAAAGCCTTCGGGGGGGAAGTTCAGCCCCGGGGTGATGAAGGGGACAGGAGCACTGTGGAGCTGAGCTTCAGTAAACGTGTAGGGGGCTATAGAGATGGTCTGTTTGGAGCAGGGAGCCTCTCACGAGGAGGGCGTGCTGCCTCTAAAAGCCATGACACTTCCTCCCTCCGGGCCTTTGGAAACCCAGCAAAGGGGGATGGAGTGAGGGAGGTGGTGTTCTCAGGAGGGCTCTAGCCAGGAGACAGAAAACACCTGCACTCTTGGTCCAGTCCACCTTCTTCCTAATGGGACTGCTCACGCTGATGAGAGCTTCGGAGGAGAAAGGAAAGAAAGAAAACAGAAAACCTGAAAACAGAAAACCCTAAACCCAAGGGACAGCAGAGAGCCGTCGCTGGGGCAGCGACCCTGGGGGTGGATTTCAGGCACCAAGGCTTCTGACAAGAAGCACCGTGGGGATGTGTGGGGTCGGGAGGTGCCAGATGCACCCAGCCAGCCCTGCAGGTCTGCCTCTGCAGTCCCGTCCTCCCCACCACAGTGTCCACCTGATCACCTCTCTCCATTTATTCAGCTCAACTTTGTATAACAAACCATTCCTCCACCCATCCATCCACCTGGCCATCTGTCCTTCCATAGTTTTCTCTTTTACCTACACACAGCCCAAACCCATCGGCGTCTGGATTGCTATTTATCAAGGAACGTAGCCAGGCAGCTATGGGATCTCCAGTTATTAGCTCCGGTACGTGTCTGTGGGTTTCTCTACAGGGAAGAAGGTGTACTCTACTTTTGTGCCAGCCAGAAGATGGATCTGGAGAGGTCTGGGCAACGACACTGCTTTGAAAACATGTGGCCTGGGGGCAATGGACACCAAGTCCATCCTTTGCTTTTATTCAGTCCCTAAGCAAGCAAGCTTCCAGAGGGAGTGCAGATGTCTCCACCAGCAGCCTTTGGCATGTAAAAAATAAAACAATCCCACAAGCTCATCACGTACAAATGTGGAAGCTGACTCTGCAAGTGAGCCAGACCTCTTCCCTTTCAAAGAAGGGCTGGAGCCTGCAAGTCAGTGCTGGGTTTCGCGGCGCCCTGTTATCCATATTGTCCCGTGCTAGCAATTCTCCAGGCTGACCATCGGCTCAGAGCACCCTCTCCCACCCAACCCTCACCCCTACAGAAACACCACTGCTCCGCGCTACGCCGAACGCGTTGGGAAAGACGGGTCCTGAGCCATACTCTCTTACAGACGTGCTCAGGGAACACATTCCTCTCGCAGGAGGAAGCCTAGAGGGCACGGGCCGGGTGGCGGGCTGAACAGTGTAAATACTCACCACCCCATCCTCGTCCACCACCGCCTTCTGTACTCAGGGAAGCAAGACTTTGTATGGGAGCAGAACCCTAGTCCTTCCCAAAGAGGGGGGACCCGACACTGAACCAAGCCCTGGGGGAATCCTGCTGCCATTTACGGGCCCTGCCTGCAGCACACGCCAGTAAGAAACGCCTTAGATTAAGCTTCTCCTCAACATACAAAAGAAGGCCATTAGGAGTAAGCCGCCTCTTCGCAGAGCTCTGTGATCTTTAATCAGTCTCACTCCTTAGTTTTTAATTTCAGATTCTCTCCCGCAATGCACAAAGGCTCTGCCCACCCCCCCGTCTCCTGCAGGCCAGCAGCTCCCTC
>VZSZ01002620.1:159798-191169 GCA_013398815.1 Ibidorhyncha struthersii
GGGGGGGGGGGGGGGGGGGAGGGGGGCAGGAGGGGTTTGGCCTCCTCGGCACAGGGCAAACAGAGGCAGGAGAGCAGCTCCTGGTCCTGCTCAGTGGCTCCATCTCCACCTGCACAGGTTGTCATGCCAAGGGTTGCTCACGGCGAGCTTGACTGGGAGCAGGCAACGCAGCAGACCTGGCCATGCACAAGCTTCCTCTCCGGGTTTGGGGAAAATGACCAACTGCAAAACCCAGACAAGGCTTCCAGCCTGCGCTGGTGACGAGGGGGCACCTTTGTTCTGGGAAGAGGGGTGGGGAGAGGCTGGCCCTTCATTTCCAGCCCGCCCCACAGCATGAGGGTGCAGAGGCACCCAGAGGTGTTTCGTACCAGTGAAGGACCATGCGTCCCACCACTGTGTTCTGCTCCTGCGCTGTGTCCTTCACAGCGGGAAGGGCAGCTCTAGCAACAGGGAGGTGCCCACTGCTCCTCCCTCCTGACCACCACTGAATCATCACCCTGGATGCCAACCATGGCAGCCTGGCCGTGCTATAAAGGACGCGGGGATCCAATGCAGCAGTGCAGCTACGCCATCCTGAGCTCTGCCACCCGCCTCCTGGGACATCACCTGCTACGTGCTGGCACCCCCAGCCGCAGACCAACACACCGTGCAGCCACAGCATCCCCAAATGCCACCATCAAGTCCACCACCATCCCAGCGCAGTGGGTATCTTCCAGTCGTGCAGGCAGGGCAGGAGCATGTCCTGGGCACACACACATCCTTGACCTGACCCTCCACCCCACAGGAACACAAGCAAAGACATCCCGAGGGCTTTTCTCCTCTCACATTCAGGTCACAGAAGAAGAGCCAGGCCTGTCTCTGCCCCCATGACACATCTTCCCCAACGTGCCGGGCAGGGGCTGAGGGCACCAGGTAGCCTGAGACATGGCTTGTCCCCCCCCCGCCCGCTCAGCAGCCCACCGCAGGCAGGACCGTGGTTGCCTGGGCACGGCGTGGGGGGGGGCAAGCTGCAAGCCCCCCATCTCAGCAACTCATGCCCTGTGCCAGAGCCCCTGGCACATGGCTCTAGCCTCCCAGCATCTCCCGTGGCAGCAGTGTGGGAGCTGGGCTTGGCACCGGCACTGCGATTCATCTTCCAATCGCCAAGGAGCTACAGCGTGCCAGCAGACTGCCGGGGAGGACCATTCCTCCCCATCACCGCTCCTCTGCTCAGGAGCTACAGGGGAGGCTGGGAGGCATGGATGAGGGAGGCTGGGAACATGCATACTGGAGGTATATGTGGGGTTTTTTTTCCTCACCCTTCCCTTGCAAAAGAGAGAAGGAAAAAAAGAAGGAAAAAAATAGCGAAATAAAGCAAACCCGCCAACTCCAATTTCTATCTTAATAAATAAATGAAACGCATCCCAAGAGGTAATTAAGTGCTTCGAACCAAACATGTGTCACCTACATAGAAAAAAAAAGAACCCAGAGAGAAATCAAGCAACTGCAATTAAGGGAAAGAGACAGATGGGTGATTGCCAGGGAGTGGGGAAGCGGGGAAGGCCGGCCAGCGAGGGCCCTGCTCCTGCTGCCCGGTGCTCTCGCTGCAGGGGACCGGGGCTGGTGCTCTCACTGTGCCATGCCAGTCCCATGGGAGAGGGGCAGTCCCGCCGGTGTGGAGACCTCCCAAGGCCCAGAGGTGTCCCCAGTATCCCAGGACATCGCTGTTCCCCGTTCAACCATCCGCCTTTGCGCCCCGTGGGGACTGTGACTGTTTGCTTTCAGGTGTCCCTTCCCAAATCAGACACCAAGTTTTGTCTCACCCATCCTCCTGGATGTAACATCCAGGAAATACCCAAGCCCATCCGATTTCATTTCCTTCTGGCCCTTTCCCTGTCCTTGGCACTACAGTGTGTGGGAGCTGCCTGGAGTGCCGCTGTGTCTCAATCACCACCCCCCCCATGCTCGGCTGGCGTTGGTAGGGTTTCCTGTTTGTGCACGTGCTGCTCAGGAGGAAGGCTGGAGAAGGGCTTTTCTGCAGTGCAGAAGGGGATGAGGTTGCGGTTGTGCGTGACCTCAATCCTCAATCCAACCCAGTAGCCATCCCAGGTGCACAGCACATCCCTCTGTGCGCGTATGCCTGACCTCCATCCTCATCCCCAAACTCCCTGAGACCTCTGCACCACCTGCCAGAGCCTCGATGTTAAGGAGAAACCTCCATGTATGCCAGCCTGCAGAAAACCACATTCCTCTGCTTTCTCAATGACCCTAGAAGGCTACAAAGACACTCTTTTATTGGCCCAGAGGGTGGGCGAAAAGATCAACTTAGTTAAAAAGCATCATGGATTTTCCTGTAACAATTCAAAGAAGGGTTTTAGTAGCTGCTCTTCTGAGAAAGACCCACACTGTGAGGGTCATGAGCTCTGCGGAGGCCTATGCTCTTTGGAGAAGTCGTTGTTTACTTTTAAGTGACCTAAGGGCCGGGACAGGGCACCCACCCCAGTTCCTGCACTGTCTCCCACATCTTGAGGTCCCACAGCTGCTTGCTATTGACCAAGGCTCCAGGGCTGTGAAGGAAAATCCCTTGACATGCTCTTGATGCTGATTGGATTTTATGACCATCTTCTCCCTTTGGGAGGCCAAATCAAGACCTTTTGAATGTTTGGGTTTAGCTGAGCTGCTGAAGGAGCCAGTGTCACATCTCGGGACATGGCAGAAGATCTTTCCTGACATGGGGATTGCATGTGATTTATTCCTCCGTCGGCTTGCCTATTCACCGCCTCTCAAGTGCCTGCTGCTTTCAGAACAAGTTCCTTCCCAATGGACCTTAGCAGGTGCGACAACACTGCCTGACGCCAGAGCTCTTCCCTTTGCACAAGCTCATTGCTCGCCTTGGGGGAGAAACACAGGCTTGCCGTGTGCTTGAGAGGGCTGCAGCCATTCCCTGCAGAAGCCTTCCTCTCCACCTTGACGGAGGGGGTCAAGGAACTGCATCCTCCTCTGGCTCACCTCGCCCACAGCGAGTCAGGGACCTTGGAGACAACCACATGTGCGTCTGAACTCTCATGGTCACGGCCTGACAGCAGAGAGCAGAAAGCAAACCACGGTGAGGGGCAGCCCCGCAGATCCTGGTGGATCACGGTGGGTCTGCTTGCCGCTTGGCTCACGGCTGGCCTGGTCTCCATGGGCTCTGCCCCGCGGTCACCACAGGAGCCTGGATGCTCTGGCGTTGCTCCAGCCGCTGCCCAGCATCACAGCCATCACCCGGAGCAGACACCGTCACAGCTCTCCCTGCTCCCAGACACACGTGTAACAGAGTCCTCCAGCCACCCTCTGCCCCAGGCTCCTGGGGCCATGCCAGCACCTCATATCAGCTCACCTGTGCCCCCCAGACAGCCCCCCGTCCCCCCTACCTTGCCAGCAGTACCTCTTCCCCTTTGTTGCCTCTCGGCGCTCAGGCTCTCTTCTCACCTCGCAGGGCAACAGCATGCCGAGAGGGGAGAAGCCCACAGCTTCCCAACACCCACAGGCTCCTCTCACCTTTCTCCCCGAGGAAACCCCACGGAGCAGGACCATGACCCCACGGGGGTCCTGCCTCCTACCCTGCCTTGCCCGCGGTGCCCGGGGCACTCACAGTCCAGACGCTGCTCTCCGAGGTGACTCCTCTGCCACGATGCTGCCGTCATTCACGAGCCGGAACACGTTGGTGGTCCATGCGCTGGCTGCGGGGTGGGCAGAGCCAGGTGGCAGCTCGGTGACCGTGCTCACCAGGGTCCTTGGGCTGAGGAGGGCAAAGACAAACGTGAGCCCAGGGAGGCATGGATTAACCCCAGACCCTTTCCCATCATGAAAGTGTCATCGTCCTCCAGTCTTCCCCTGCCCCAGGTCCCTTCAGGCCCACCCAGTGAGGGAGGGATCCAGCAGAGATGCTCCAGCTCCAAAGCACCCAGACCCTCAGACGTACCATCACCTGTCAGGTTCAGAGCACGCCCGTACCCAGCATCTCCCACAGGCGCTCCTCTCCACCAGCCCTCCCCGGCTCCCCATGTGCCCCTGCCTTCCCTGGGAACACACCGAGCGGGGCTGACCCACGGGGCACCCCTCAGAAGGACTGGGAGAGCCCTCGCAGGGAGCTAGCGATGCTGAGAGGAGTGGTGTCCGCTCCCCAGTCCCTCAGCAGAGCGAGAGGAAGGAACTCAGCAGGGATGCACGTCCATCCCTGGCTTCTCCAGCCCTGCTCCAAGCATGGCCATGGACTTACGAGCTCATCAGGAGCAACCAGTCCACCATGAATGGGTGGTGGTCACACTGCTGAGGTCAAATCCTCAGATGTCACCTGAACCCCTGCTGGGGTCCTGTCAGGCTGTTCCCCCCACTCCAGGGTCTCCATGGCTGTCAGAGACCCAAGACTGGGCTTCAGCTTGATGAAGGTGTCCAGGAAGGTCAACGGACTCCAGCACGGTGAACAACTCACCTTGCTCCAAAGCAAACCTTTTGCCTTATGACTGTTGCATGTACTTGGGACATCTCAGAAGCTCGGAGGAGAAATGGAGTTCAAGCCATGACAACAGTCAGATGTGCCACCAAGCTAAAGAACAGGGCACCTTCCCGCTGCTTTCAGTCAGCCTGGCTCACCGCACCAGTGACATGCACATCTGTCCTCCCCATGCACTTTGAAAAGAGCAGCTTACACCCCGATCGGATTAGAGGAAGAAAACTGCATTGCAATAAATCCAGGTAGGGAACTGACTGCCTGGGCTTTAATCTGAGGGAAGCCTTCAAGATAAGAGCATTAAGAAGTGGGGATAAAGCAGCCTTGGTGCAGGAATGGTCTGAGCTGGTCCCTAGTCTGGGAAGCAGGACAGCTGCGGTGCACCCCGGCACCTGAGAGCAGCTCAGCACATCCCTTCAAACATGCCCTGTCTGTCCATGCCTGCAGCCCCCTCAGCGCAGGAGACGGGGGAGCTCTATGAATTCAGGGTGTCGGACACAGAGGATTGCTCCAAGAGCTCATCTTTCTCATCAGGAGCCTGAAATCCCAAGTGGGAGCAAGGACAGCACGGTCCTCATCAGGAGACCTCAGAGTAGGGTGGGGTCTCTCCCCATAGTCCCTCCTTCCAGTACGGGGATCTGGCATCTCCCAGCTCTGACTGCACTTCAGCTCCGAGCTGATGCTGGATTCCCTCCCCTGGGAAGTCCTTCTTCTGTCTCCTGAACGTGAGGCCAGAGGCAATGTGCACTCTGCAGAGCTCTGCTCCTCCTTCAGAGGCATTCACTGAGAGCCATCACCACCTGGGTGATCTCCAACCCCAACCCGATGCCCCATGGGTGGGACAGGAGCTCAACAGCTGCTGCAGCAAAGCAGACACAAGCTGCTCACTCTCCAACTTGCTCCTCCGAGAAAGCCAGGCCCTTTTTCTTCCTCACGTCCCTTTAGACATAATCCCCACGCTGGCACCAGGGGAGACGGAGGGAATAAGAAGTGTCGACCTGCATCCTCCGATGAAGGCTGAGGAGAGCAATCTGCACTAGGTTTGTACCTGGAGGACCCACGTGTCAGAAGGGCAGAAGCCACCTGGGCTGGTGGTCGGTGGTCAAAGCACAGGGTGGAACCACCCCTCACGGCAGCGCCTTGTGTTTGGCGTAAGCGGGGACTGACCACGCAGGGGGCAGCTCCTGCTGCAGGTTCTCCGGCGCTCAGCTGGCGAAGCCCTGCCTGAGCGCGCCGCTTCATCGTGCTCCCGAGATGAATGGAGACAGCCCTGCAGCTCGGTGTAAGTAATTGAGGGAAGAACATTTGTAAGGCAGGAGACAGCTGGATTAAAAAGGTGAAGCCCAAAAAGCAAATGAAAAGAGAATCATTGATGATGGATGGGAAAGCGGTACCCGAGTCCAGTGTTTTCCTGGATGTGCTGTTGAACAGCAGCAAGACAAGAAGAGCTGAGATCAAACCATTGAAAGAGCGCGGGCAGCCACGGGGGCTTGCAGGACCTATTGCAGTTGAAGAGGCACAGTCAGATGCCGAGCTCCAAGTTTCCCAGCCTCGGTGGGAGATACTGGTGCTGGTCCCACAGCCCACGCCTGGTCTGCCCACTGTTAGGATCACTGCTTGCAGAGGCTGCTGTGCATGTGGAGGTCTGCCCTGGGTGAAGTTCAGCAGAGTGACCGTTACTGCCTGCTCAGCACACGTGCTCCTGTTCATCCTCCGCTGCGCTTTGTTGCGTCCTGGCCCTATCTCCGCGGAGCAGAAATCCCCAAACATCTGGTGCATCCTTCTTGAGGGCATTCAGAGAGACCGCGCAGAACACACTATAAAGGTCATTACTGCAGTTTGCTTTGTTAATTGCCGCTGATCAGACAGCTTTCTTGGCAAGGTGGGGGGAAAGAGATTTGGGTAGAAAAATTTAAAGTGAGTTCATAAGATAGAAGAGCTCCAAACTCCTCTCTTTGCACCAGGTGCCAAGCAGACACGGGTCACCCCTGCTGTGACCGCCAGGCAGACCGGTCAAGAGCCTCAGGGTAAGTCCCATCGCTGGTGCAGGGAGAGCGGAGGAGCCAAGGCGAGCCACTGCCCAACGACTGCTGCATGGGCAGACCGAGAAGCCGTCAGACTTGTCAACCGCCGAGCAGCTTCCTCTCCCCGCCATGGTAAGGAGAGACGGGGGAGGTCACAGCCCCATCACCCCCAACATCCCTCCCCTGTGACTTGCCACATCCTTGCGTCACCACTGCAATTACTTGATGCCTGGTCCATCAGAAAGCACAAACTGCTGTACCACCTTCCCTGTCTGGCATCAGGCCACCTCCACACCACCTCCACACCCTACCGGCACAGCCCGGGGACCAGTCTGCCCACACTCTACCTCCTTTTTCTTCAGGACCGAGGCGATCTCCAACAGGTTTCAATCCCTATTCCCTCAGTCCCAAACACTAACCAGAGCCTTCCCGTTGCCTCCCAAATCATTCTCTGCTGGCTCTAAAACTCAGCTGGGACTGAGAGAGCAGATGTGACTGCCTGATCCCAAACTGGCATAGGACTGCTCTGCTTGGGTTCCTTGAAAATACGGTTTGCTTCAGTGTCCTGGACAACCCCATGTATTCAGAAGACCCTGAAGCAAACCCAGAAGCATTTGCCAGCAGGAGGTTTCCCAGACCGAGAAGCGCAAGCCAAAAGATTCAGCCCAGCCCCATCATTTCCCAGTGGGCTGAGGACAGTGGCATGAGGCTGGCCCAGGGTTGTCCCCGCACGCTACGGAGAGTGGGTGTATTGCCTGCACTGTAAACGTTCCACCACGCTGCAGGTCCTACCGCTGCACCACACCAGTAGAAAGACCTTCCCCAGTATGTCTGATGAGCCCTACATGTGTCTTGCATCTAGGTTTCATGAGGCACAGAGGGGTGATGACTTGACTTGCCAAAGTGATCACAGGGAGCCCAGAGAATTCCCAAGGCTGGAGCTTGTATCTCCCAAAGCCCAGACTCTCGGCCTCTTCATCCAGCACACAAGCAGGAGCCAGAGCAGCCCCAAGAGCATCCATCTCAGAGGGATGGGGACTCTGGGTAAGACGGTACTCGGTCTGTGCAACATCAACTCAAGATGCACACAACAGGGAACCACCAGACCATGATCAAGACGTTGAGGAGAGATGCTGGGATCACTGTGGCCGAGCCCACTGAAACCACCCACACAGGACTTAAAATCCATGCTGGAATATTAGTGCTGGAGTCCAGTCCCCTGGGGCACAAATACAGCAGGACCCATGCTCGGGGACACTGGTGCTGGGGTCTGAGCAACCAGCTCCTTCCCTCCTGGGCAGATCTCCCACTGAGCTCAGCAGGAGGTATAACCATTAGCCCCAGTCCCAGGGCAGTGGGAGCCCCCCCCCCAGACCAGGGACCCATTAGAAAACCATTAGAAAAACCATTAGAAGCTTTTTCTAAGGAGAAGGTTCAAGGCACAACCAGCCTTCGCTGGGCTGGGAGGAGCCCTGGGGGTCAGGCGGCTCCAAACCTAAGGGGCAAAATGACTCCGGAATCAGAGGAGTAGACAGCAATGGACGGGAATCCCCCGGCCGAGACGGATGGGAGGTGTCTCCAGCAGGAGAAGCAGCTCCCCTTCTGCTGCCCAAAACCTCGACTGCAGAGTCCCTCCCTCAGTGCCAGCGGGGACAGATGGTGGTTGGGAAACTTCAGAGAGGGCTCTCAAGGCCACCAACCTGGAGGACACAGGGAAGGGCGAGAGCAGGGCTGCAGGGCAAGGCTCTCCGGAGGGCGAGGCAAGCCGGAGAGAGCCTTCTCTGCTAGCGCAGAGGGCACAAGGTCCCCAGACGAGGGGCACTGCTGCTCCCTTCGCCTGCCAGGCTGGATTTAGGTGTTAATGAGCTGGAAAGGACAGGGGAGCTGTATTTCAGCAGTGCCGGAACTCCAGAGGTACTTCAGCATCGCAGCAAAGTAAATACCCCCTAAAACGCTCTCCTAGCAGCTGCACTGTAGTGCACAGGTTCATCCACCTCTGTTCCCAGCGCTCTCCTTCGAGATGAGGAATAACCATCCACACTGCTGAGGTTTATGATGGAAGCACACGGCAAATCCCCGGCGCCCGTAAACGCTACTGAGAGTGGGGGGAGTCTCGGGACCCCACCCCAGACCGCCCGGAGGCAGCGGGAGCAGCTCCTGGTCTCACTGCCCGGGAGGATCGGGGGCAGCCAAAGGCAGAAAACCCCATGGGATGCTCGGCCGGGAGTGCTGGAGGGAAACGCCACGTGGCTGCACCGGGCACGGATCCGGCCCCCAGACCACACCCCATCGCTCATCGCCCCCTCCCGAGGCCACCGCCGATGTCCCCGCCATGCGGCACCGCAGGGCAGGAGCACGGCACACCGCGGCAGGGGGGAAGGTGTGTCCGAGGGCTGCTGCGAAGCAGCTGCTGCGAGCGCTTGCTGTGGGGCACTGCCGTTGCTCGCCCGACTCGCCAGGCTGTTCCCTCCATCTGCTGAACCCAGCACGTTTATTTTTGTGTTTCCAAGTTTGATCAGATCGACTCTTCCACTTTAATCTAATGAGCGCGCTGAGCTGAAACAAACACAATCTGTCCGCAGAGGGCCGGGGAAGGATGTCTGGGGGCACTGCAGAGGCACCGTGGGGAGCCTGCAGTACCCCGGTGCGGATCCAAGCCAGGTTTGGTAGCCGGCACAGCCCCAGCTCCCAGCCCTCACCCCACACATGCCCGCACAAGTCCCCCTGTCGCTCCAGGGGCTGAAGAACTGAGCATGGAGAGGTACCTCTGGAGAGAAGAGCATCCTCCTCAGGCCCCGATCTGGGCATGGCTCTGCTGTTTGATCCCTTTCCTTGCCCGTCGCCCGTGCTGCTTGACCGTCTTTCCAGCTAATTACCCCACGGTGCTGTGGGCACGAGCCATGTGGCAGCCAGTGTCTGCACCGGTTCCCAGAAATGACCTTGGCCGCTCAGAGGACAGTGGGAGCCTTTTTGCCTGCCAGGCTTCCCCCGAGACAGACAAGAAACCTTCAGCGGGAGGGACGACATGCACATCCAGCCCCTGCGGTTTGCTGCTCTCCGGCTGCGAGCTCATCTGCACCGGCTCCGCCAGCTCCGGAGCGTGGCTGGAGGCACCGAGCCGGTGGCTCCCCGTGCTGGGATGGGTCACCTCCACAAAGACCCTTCAGCACCGACTCCCTGCAGAAACTCCCCAGCGGGATTTACCACCAGTCTCAGGCTTGGAAGTTTTTCTCTCCCCTGTTTTTCATACCCAGTTTCATTGCAGCAAAGCCCTGAGACGGGTTTGTTTGCATTGCCGTGTGCGTATGCGTGTGCAGCGGCGAAGGGAGCTTGGGTGCTTTGGTGTGAAGAGCTTCAGGGGAGAGCAAGGGCTGGATGTGGGGTCCTTTCGGAAGCAATCTGGCTGGGCGGCATCACTGCCACTGTCCCACTGTGCTTCTTCCCTGGGGCGAGGAGAGGGATGGAGCAGAAAGGAGGCGGCTCAGCAGAAGACACTGCCTGCAGCTCTCCACAGCAGGGACGACCGCCCTTGGGAGCATCTGACCTTGCACCGACGGAAAGCCCCAGGAGCCCGGTGGCTGGGACACCCCTTGGGGTGGAAGGCGAGCTGTCATCTGGCGAATTGTGGGGGCTGCCCGGGCAGCAGCTGGGAGGCTGGAGGCAGGGTGGGCTCCTCCTGCCTGCCCAGCTGCCTGGTAGCAGCTCAGCTGGCTCGGCCGGGCGGCCCAGCTGGCCCCAGTGAGGACGATTCCACACAAGGAGAGGGCTCAGCTGCCAGTAGCGGGCACCGCATGGGGACGAGCCGGTCATCTGCTCCCATGGGCAGAGGAGGGGGACACGGGGAAGGCCCCCGGCAGCTCGTCACCCTCTCCTGCTCGGAGGGAGGGTTGGAGGCAGCACTGAGGGACAGCGGGCTGGATACGCTGAAGGACGCCGGAAGACTCCGGAGGGCTTCCCATCCCCAGGAGCAGTGCCCGGCCAGGTCTGTTTCCACATGCTGCCTCTTCCACCTTCCCTTGGCCCAAGCTTGTTTCGACCCGGGTGCCAAAGGCTCAGCAGTTCCCTAAGCTCACTTAGCACTTTGGGAAATGCCCCCTCCAATTGCTCAGGCGCTTGGGCTTCACGGGGGTGAGGTGCTGAACTCCTCGGGAAGCTGTGACAGTGGCACAAGAGTCCCCACCCCGAGGAGCTCAGCACCCACCCGGCTGTGTTGGCTTAACCTTGAGCCTCGCTGCGGTAAAGCTTTGTATTGCGGATAGGTTTCCTTTAGTCTCCTCCCCAAACAAAATCCCCCAACTCCCTCCAGCTGTCACGTTTGCAGGTTCTTTTTTCCTTAAAATAATAACTAAGTCCAAGCCGTGAGACGCGCGCTTTTGCCCTGCTTTAATAAAGAGGGAAGATGAAAAGACCAGGAGAAGATTTGCTTTTGCAGCGCCTCACTGTCACTCCCAGTTCTGTGCTCTCCATCCTTATTTCTCATTCTCCTTTCCAGGAGCTGTCTGTAACCCTTTGATAATAACCTCTTCTCTCCCAAAAGCAGGCAGTGTCCTTTCTTGCCTGCACAGCCAGAGAAACGTCACACTTTCCCTTTGATGTCAAGATAATGTATAGATGTAACATCGTGTGTATGTGTGACAAATGCAAACAGCCAGCTCTCTGTCCCAGATTTGGTAATTTGGGGAGAAAAAGGAAAAGCTAGGAAAAAAAATTAAAATCTTAAAATGAATTCTCCCCGTCCATCACACGCACACAGAGCGGCCTCTGGGCAGCCTGCCCTCTCTGGGGGCCTGCGACCCCCAGATGTCCAGGGCCAGGGCAGAACTGGGGATGTACATGTCCCTACTGGGACCAGGGGCCCTGCACGTCCCCCCCACCCCGCCGAGCACTGGGGCCAACCCTGGCAGGTCTCTGTGCCCAGAGGAGATGACACCTCGCAGCCTGACAAGATTATGGGGCAGCCCTGAACTATCCCGTTGCAGCAAAACAAGTGGCCCAAACCCCACGGTTTTGCCAAAAGCTCTTTGGAAGACGGGTTTGCAGGAAAACCGCATCCACCGGTGGTGCAGGTGCCAGGGCTGAGCCCGGCTCCCCGGGCACCCCACGTCCACGTTCGGGCTGCAGCCCCTCTCGAGCGGCTCTCCGGGCGCTGCTCAGGCTCCGACTCCAGGCTTACAGGAGAAGCCTCCCACTGTTCCCTCTGTACAGCCCCTCTGACCGAGGAGGGGTGTCTCTGGTCCACATGAACTGGGATGCGCCGGGATAGGAAGGAGGATGAGACTCTTCCCTGCGCTGCAAGCATGGGAGGCATCTCCCCCTCAGCCCTGGGTCCTGCCTCCAACTCCAGCCTCCAGCCCCAGCCTCCAGGACTCCTCCCCAGCCTCAGGGACCAAGCCCTGAGCCCTCCAGTCCTGGCACAGCCTTTAGCTGGGGTCAGGGCATGGTTTGGGACCAGCACTGGCAGGAACCGTCCCAGGAGGCAGTAGGGATTCAGCCAGCTTCCAAACAAGATGGACGGGCACAAGGAAGTCTGTTCTCAGACACAGGGCTCTTTCCTTGGCTCTTGGTGTCAGTGCCAGCAGGGACACATTTAATTGCAGAAAAGTGTCCTGGTTTGAGCGGCACAGGACTAATTTCTCTTCTAATGCCCAGGAAAACTGCACTTTTAGAAGACTCCAGTGTCTGAATTTGTGAAAATATTTACTTTCTAGCCAGCTATGGTGTGCGGGTTTGAAGGTCTCAGTGTTTTCAAGCTCACGAGTTGCGGGGATGAGGAGGAGGGAGATGCGGGCACTTGACCCAAGCTGGCCAACGGGGTTATTTCATACCATGAACAGCACAGTCAATATAAATTAGAAAGTTTGCTGAGGAGTTCTCTCTCTCCCATGATGGTGGTGACCCTGAGAACTCCTTGCCCCGGTGCCGGAGCCCTGAGTCCTTCCCTTCCTCCCGAAGCCGCAGCGCTTGCTGTGTCCCACATTTGTTGTCCCCTGCTGGGAGTGCACGGCTTCCTACTGAGATAATTGGCCGAGTATAATTCTTGTATAGTTTATATTGGTATCGGGATCAATACTGGTTCTTTAGTGTTATTAATGTTAATTATCTAGTCTTATTCTATTAAATCTGTTTATTTTTCAATCCTCAGGTTTCCTTGTTTTTTCCCTGATTCCCTTTCCCCCGTGGGGAGGGGTCATCGGGTGAGAGAATAATTGTCTAAACGACAATAAACTGTTGTGGGTTCCTCGAGCCGTAACAACAGGGCATGGTTTGAACGCGGCAGGCTGAACAGAGCGGTGCGAGTGGCTTCCCTGCCTGCATCCCACCTCGGCCGAGGAGCCCCCCCAGCCCCCAGCCCCCGTGGGATGGTGCAGGCAGCACGAAGGGTGAAGCAGGCAGAGCTCACCTGCCTTTCCCGTGGGTGCCCACCCCACACACTTGAGCATTATTTTCAATTTCATTTTCATGTCCTGTTTCTGCAATGGCTTCGCAAACAGCCCTGGCAGAGGAGCGGAGCCCTTACAGCCATCCCCAGGGTCCCCACGCACGAGCCAGACCCCTGTGTGCTGCTGGCATGTCAAGTTTTGATCCCACAGAATCACAGAATCACAGACTGGTCAGGGTTGGAAGGGACCTCTGGAGATCATCTAGTCCAACCCCCCTGCCAGAGAGGTCCCACTGATCCCGTGGTTTATTTAAACCAGTGCCAACGCTGGTGTCCACACTCCCACTTCACACGGAGTGGCTTGATCCAGAGCCACCCCAGGAGGCGAGGACCTGTGGCGGGTTGGCTGCCAAAACCTCCCTGGTGAGCGTGACAAGCGTGGCAGGTTGGAGGGCAAAGTAATGACAGACTTCTTGTGATTACCTGCAAGCACTCGCTCACCCTGGCGCCATGATTCACGGCGTGGGTAGCACAGCGTAGCGGGCCATGGCGAGGGCTGGGGGAAGCTCATGGCAGCAAGAGGGCCAGGAGTCAGCAGATGGGCTCCTGTGCGCTCCACCCACCCGGTGTCAGCAGCCCCGGCTGCAACCAGGCTGGGACCTCCCGCACTCAGCACGCACCAAAAGGCATCTTTCACTGGGGCATGACCAGGGCAGTGATGCTTGGACGTGCTGGTGGGACACACTCTCTCCCAGAAAGCCAGAGCCTGTCCCTCTCCACATCCAGGCTCTGATGGCGCATGAAGGTCCTGCACCGCACGGTGACCCCGTTCCTGTGCTTTGTTCCTTGCAAGCCACTCGTAGCCAGGCCTGGCTTGAAGCTTGCCTTCCAGGAACCTCTTGTTCATCCCCAAAGCAGCCTCTCCCCTGCAGACTCATAACTTTATGTATGACCAGGGACCACAGTATGTGCAGCTCCCGAGGTTCCCCAGCTCCCTGCTCCAGCCACAGTGCCCCTTCCATCCCACTGACACCTCCTGCTCCTCCGGGAGCTGGGTGGCTTCTCACCACCCTCTCCACGGACGTGTGGGCAGCTGCCTTGGGGTGCGGCTGCGTGGGGGTTTGCAAGAAGGAGCACCAAAACCGGAGCGTGTGCTCCGTGTGTGACTCTCCAGCCTTCCCGCGAAATCGCTGGCTTCCTCCTTTTACCTCTGCCTCTGACGCAGACCCTCAGCGTCAGGGGAGCTGGGACTGGGGAAAGAAGATGCCCTCCTTGGCCGTGCTGCCCATCTACCCTCTCTGAATGCCCCAGACCGCCCTCCCCTATTAACAGGAATCTGGGAGAAAGGTTGAGTTTATCTAAGCCAGAATCGCTAAGAGCGCTGGAGCTCTGCTCAGTCATTAACTGGTGAGTAAAGCGCGCTCAGTGAGTCACCGATGCTATTATAAACACTTTCTTCTACAGGCTGTAGAAATGCAGTAGGGAAGCGGTGTTCCTTGAAGACACTGGTTGTAGCTGTTTCCTTCCATCAAGATCTCTCTGCTCTGCGACCTGGGACGGCTCCGTCCCCCCAGCCTGCCCCACGGGCACCTGCCCCCCGGCTGTGTCCCCCGGGGTCAGGCTCTTCATGTCCGGGGTGACAACGTGAGCCGCGTCTGCACCGCTTCCACGACCCTTCCCGTGCTTTGTGGCTGCACCTCGTATTAAGCCATTTATAAAGGTTAATGCATGCAGGACAGATACGCTATTCCCAGATTAATTGATGCTAAAGACACCAGCAGCAAGGAGTTGCTCAGTGCCACCCGCAATGTGACGAGCTACTACTCCTCGGTCCCCTCAGTCTGCCCAAAGCGCATATCCTGCCTTTCACCACTGTTAATAAACACGGAGCTTCCTATGAGCCTCCACACCCATCGTCACCCCGTGCCTGCAGGTCTGCCTGCTGCCCTTCTCCTGGCTCAGCCCCACTCCACACCACGACCACTCTCCCCTCCACCGCTCTTGTGCACGCAGGGAAGCTGCTGTTGCCCCTCTGTGACCCCCCACCTCCATCCCCAAACTCTGCCTCGCTCCCTAGAGCGTGGCTTGGCCTGTCCCTGGGCCACATGGAGACGCTGACACTTGGGACAGGCTGTGGCCGTCACACCAAACTTCTGCTTCACATGCCGCTCTTGATGGCCACCAGCCCAGTCCATCTCCACGCTGATGTCCTCTGCCCGCCTATCCAACCTGGGTCTGCTCCTGCTGGCTCTGCTCACCGCCTTCCCCTCTGTGCACTCCCACCCTTATTCCCTCTTCCTTTGCACCTTATTGTTCAGCTGGTTGGCTTTTTCTCCCCACCCTTTCTGCTCCCAGGTCTCATCCTCAGCCTTGAAAATGCAAAGGCTTACCAGCACACCAGACCCACACTGGGACGGGTTTGCCCTGGGGGGCTTCCCTGACCCCAGCCCGTCCCAACTCCAGCGTGACCCTGCCCAGCCAGCTCGCCAGCGGTGCAAAGGGCTCCGGCTCCCGCTGGCTACGCCACCCTGCCACCTCCACCACCTTGGAGATGAGCAGGAGCCGACTTGTGAGCCAGACTGCTGCTGGGGCTGCCATGCTGGTTATTTTACACTTGGTATCACAAAGAGATAGGAAACCGCCAAAACTCTGCAGAAGGAAGAGGAAGGTGCGTTGCACCGAAGAGGCGAGGGAGAGCAAAACCGAGAGGACCCCGCAGAAAACCCTTCTGCCTTATCCCTGCCTGGACGCTGGGGCAAGCTCTGCTCCGTGCTGCCACCCCCTGTGTCCTGCCCAGGCTCCAGGGCCAGACACTAAGATCCTCCTCTTCAAAAGGATTACAAATTACTGTCTGATCCACTAATTAGGAAGGGAAGATGAGTGTGCTCCTGACAGTGATGTTTAGCAGCCATTTAGAAATTGCTCTGAAGGCAGCAAGGCGCTGTGAGCACACCGCAGCGTGGAGCCGCATCTGCTCCGCGCCAGCAAGCCCGGGACCACCCCGTTGGCCCCACTGCCAGCAGCTCCCTCTCGCCCGGGGAGGCTCTGCCCGACGCCGTCCCCGGCTCGCACAGCTCCTGCAGCAAGTCTCGCCCTTCCGCAGAGCTCGTCTGGCTCTCAAGAATGTCCCCAGGCCATTTGGCTGCTAGCCCTGCTGCCATTACTTCATATTTATTTAACAAAATTAAAACCTGCTTAGTGAGGCCAATTGAAGGCAGGGGAGACAAATCGGATCTTCGTGCCGCTGCCAGAGAAGGGCAGCCTGGCGCCGGGCTGGAGGCCACCTGCGCTGTCTCAGGGGGACAAGGACCCTCCTTCCTGTGACTGGCAAGTCATGCCGAGGGGACTGGGCATCAGCGGGCAGCGGCACAGCGAGTGGCCCAGACTGCCCACGCCACTTCTTGGGGTTGTGCCTTGTCTCCTTCCCCGCACGGCTGCTGGCAGCAGGGAGCTGGCTCTGGCTGGAGAAGGACTCCAAAGGGAAAGCCCCGACTGGCACCTCCATGCTGTGACGGGACTCCCTGAGAGCCACGGGCGATGCGGTCCTTGTGTGAGCAGACAGGCATGGCCATACTCCGCGAGGACCACCCCAGCCCCGTAGCCACCAGCAGCGCATGATGGAAGCAGCCCCGCGGCATTGTGTTTCGGGTGATGCCTGCGACAAGCGTGTGGAGACTGCTCTGAACACCTCCTCCAGACAGTGCCCAGGGACAAGGCACTGCCCCCAGCCAAGGAGGGGCAACAGAGTTGGCTTCAGCCCCTCCGAACCCTTGCTGTCTCTAGCAGGGCCCCTGTTCCCCATGTAGCTCTTTACAGGACCGGGTTCCTCCTGCTCCAGATCAAACAGGAGATGAGGCGGCTCTAGGACCACCTCAGGAACTGCTCTACGGCTTTGGCCTTCCCAAAAGTCATCCTAGTGCTGACCACTGTTCCTCAGCATCACACCCCTTCTAAAACGCAACCCACTGATGGGCACAAAGCCAAGCAGCCCGGCTGCCTCCAGAAGCGCTCCATGCTGCGTGCCAAGACTTTCCATAGGAGAGAAAGCAAAGACCCGGAGCTTGAAAGCATGAGCCACATCCTCAGGGCATGAGGGCAGAGATACCTCTGTCCTCCACCCCGGGTATGACCCTGCTGGGACTCGATGTCTGCAAGAACCCCCCCCCCGGACGGTGCTCCCCGCTGGCCCTCGGCGCCGAGCGAGCCTTCTGGCGTGACCCTGACCCGGCACCATCCAACACAGAAATGGAAACACGACGCCAAGGGCGAGGGAGGAGACGGGAGAGGGGACTCCTCAGCTGCAGGCGCAGGCACCCACGGAGGAGCAGCTTCATCACGGAGATGAACCCCGCCAGCTTCAGGTATTATTAGACTGAGTTACAGTGGTATTAATGAGTGCTTTCAATTTTAATGAAGTTAATCTACCTATAAAAGCTCTTTATGCCCACAAACATATGATCTGAGAGACAATAGGACTTTCAGCCACATTCTTATGACATTTGAGTGTGTTTTTTGCAGGTGCCTAGTTAATAGTGATGCCAGCTGGGAGAAAAGCACCCACTGTCCAAACCGCAGCTCCCTGCACCGTGCCAGGTAAATGTGGAGCCACCTCTTGCTCGGACTTCTAGGGGAGGCAAGATTTCATGTTCCCATTATGATAAAAGTTAGAAAAACTGTGAATTTTGATGGAAAAATAGACATTGTCTTTCCTCTACTAGGGAGAAGATGGTGCACGGTGAACAAAGAGCTCATGGAAACGATGACAAGCCCCAGTCCAGCAGAGGACCCAGTCCCGCTGGGGTCTCCCTGTCCTCCCCCTGTTCCCACCTGGAGTGGAGAGGCCAGCCTGCTGGCCAGGCTCTTGCAGAAGGAGTTGTGCTGGAGCCGATCTCCAGCCTCCAGCAGGTTCCTGTCTGCTTTGTAGGCAGAGGTTCATTTTTCTGATGCCTCCAGTCACTCTTGGAGCAGGGTGCGGGTGGCTCGGGTCTGATTCACTGGCTCCTTCCCAGGCTTGGCCTTTCCCGTCACTGGGGAAAACAGGGGAGTCAGAGCCTGGTTCAGGTCTGGGATGACCTCCTCAAATCCACAGGTTTGGGCTTTCTCCTTCCTCCTCCTTGTGAATCCTGTGAAATTCCCCTTTCTGAGCAATGCCAGCTGAGGTCCACGTGCCGCAGGACACAAGGGCTCCCTGGGGAGAAGTGCCTTGCCCAGGCTGGTCCTCCATGCCTGGAGGAGAGGACAAACGGAAAGGAAATGGAAGGAAAATGATGGTCTTTTCCCGCCAGGTGAGGAAGGCTGGGTCTCTGAGGACTTTGGTGCTGGGCCAGCAGCTGCTCTGATCATCAGGGACAGGTAAAGGACGTGGGTGGCCTTCACACAGCAACCACCCGGGTGCTGTGGAGCAGTGGGGACCCCGTTTTTAAGGGGTGCCTGGGTGGGCTTCAGTGCAGAGGTGAGTCCTCACCAGCTACAGTGATGGCCTGCTCTCCCACCATTTTGGCTTTCCAACCAAAGACGCCTCTCCCTCCAGCCCGCCCCATCCTCCAGCAGCATTGCCAAGGGCAGGAGATGCCACGTACCGTGGGAGCCACCAGGAGCACTCAGCCCTGCTCCCACCCCTGCTCTGCTCGCCCCCTTGCCAACAGCTCTATCACAGCCTGGCGGGGCTGGGGAAAACTTGGAGGTTCCTCGTGCCCCTCCTAGACTGGGGCCTCACCACGGGATGCTACAAGCCACACTCACGTCAGGACAGTCCTGCCTGCACCCCTCAGCCAGCTCACTAGCCAGCGTGAGCCAGGGCCTCTCCTTGCACCAAATTCCCTGAAGGTGAGGGAGGGGATTCTGCCCCTCTGCTCCGCTCTGGGGAGACCCCCCCGCAGTGCTGCCTCCAGCTCGGGGGGTCCCAACAGCAGAAGGACACGGAGCTGTTGGAGCGGGGCCAGAGACCACAAAGATGCTGGGAGGGCTGGAGCCCCTCTGCTGGGAGGACAGGCTGGGAGAGTTGGGGGGGTTCAGCCTGGAGAAGGCTCCGGGGAGACCTTACTGTGTTCTTTCAGTACTCAAAGGGGGCCTATAGGAAAGGTGGGGACAGACTTTTTATCAGGGAGTGTAACAATAGGACAAGGGCTAATGGCTTTAAACTAAAAGAGAGGAGATTTAGACTAGATATTAGGAAGAAATTTTTTACAATGAGGGTGGTGAGACACTGGCCCAGGTCACCCAGAGGGGTGGGAGATGCCCCATCCCTGGAAACATTCAAGGTCAGGTTGGACGGGGCTCTGAGCAACCTGGTCTAATGGGAGGTGTCCCTGCCCAGGGCAGGGGGGTTGCACCAGATGGCCTTTAAAGGTCCTTCCCAACCCAAACTATTCTATGATTCTAAGGCCACAATGTGCTGCCCTTTCTTCTCATGGAAAAGGTCCTCATGTGCCCCATGGTCCCACGCACCCCCTTGTGGGGTTACTTCCCTGCCCAGGGTGGGAAATGTCAAAGCAGCTGCCCTTCTCTCTCCTCTTTTCTCCTGCTGGTTATGTCACCCCTGGCTTGGAGGTGACACACACAGGGGCCCCTGGTCCATCCTGCCTGCTGGTGGCAATGGCGCTGCTTCTCTCCCAGCCAAGATGTCAAATTGAGGTGAGTGTCCTCTGCTGGGAGGGGGACAAAGCTCTGCCCGGGGCAGGCACAGACACAGTCGTGTATAGCATGTCTGGAGAGGTGAAGCTCCCACTGGAGCGAGCCGGGAGCCGTGGCTGAGCGGGCAGAGCAGTGGGCAGAGGAGTGGGCAGCGGCGCTGCGACAAGGCTGAGCAGCCGCCTCTGAGCCAGTGAGTCCATCTGTCCTCAGGTGGGAGACCAGCCCTGACTCCAGGGGAGAACCACCTGAAGACCCCAGCGCCGAGCCTGATGTATGCAAACATCCCTTTACGCCCCTCTGAGAAAGGGAGGTTAAAGCAGCTTTACATCTCCAGTGTAAACCAGTAGATCGGCATAAACAGGCATTTGTGGCATTAAAACTCCTTTTCTCTTTCTCTGAAATTTGCCTCGGTTCACAGAGACCTCGGTTGTTCCTGCAGCAGACTGTGGCTGTTACCATGAGGGATGCTCCCAGGGAGCGCCCCCAGATCCACCCCAGACGTGGCCGGGAGCTGGGCAGAGGGACCCTGACGGAGCTGGTGGGATGCTCGGTCTGAGCCCACCCCTGCGGAGGAACTGGAAGCAGCTGGAGGAGTGGGGACGCCAAACACATTCCTGGCTGCTGGCAGGGGCAAAAATGGCTGGATTTGATGGCTTTGACGTCACAACCACAAAGCGGGAGTTCCCAAATAGCTACAGCTCATCTTCTTTGGCAGGACCAGTCCAGGAGGGTCAACTCATCAACATGGGGATGTGCAGAAAGCTCTGGGGCAGAAATCAATAGCTGGTCACTTCGTGGTTAGGTTGTGGTCATTAATCAATCAACACGAGAACGTCAGAGGGTGTTTCGAGAAGAGCTGTGGCACTGAGCAGAAGTGATCCAGGCCAAGGCAGAGCAGGCCCCGGCTTTTTTTCTCCCCCGGCATGGCACGCTACCAGCGGTAGCAAGGAGCTGCGTGCTACCAGGAGCTTCTGCATTTCTGGAGCTACCTCAGCATGGTTTCACGGGTGTTTTGAGGAACGAGGCTCTCCAAGGGCAGTGCAGAAACAGTTTGGGTTGTCCGCTAACGAGGCTAAGAGCAAGACTCGGAGGGACCCCTCCACCCCCTGGTTTGCCTGTGGGGCTTTGGGCCACAGCGGCCAGCCTCATGGCCTGCAGCTTGTCTTGCTGTGGTGGGCACTGGATTGGGTCACTTCTTCCCCCAGGGGTACGATGTCTCAGGTGCTGCTCCATGCTCCAGCGTCACCTCACTGACCCCTCTGCCCGTAGGTTAGCAGGGTCCACCAAAGCCACCAACCCCCTCAGCAGAGGAGAGGAGACATGGTTGTCTAGCAAGGAGACGAGGCAGCGCTTCTTGGAGCAGCACAGGGTAGGACGGAGCAAACCAGTCAGGATTTATCGCCTGGAAGTGGCTCACCTTCGCTGGGACAAGCGGTGCCACCAAAGTAGGGCTGTCGGGCTCCCCGGGGCCATGGTGGCACAGAGACTTTCTTGGTGTGCTGCACAGAACAGGGCGTATCATCTAATTATATCGGCTCTGTCCCACAAAGAGGAGCTGGGAGATGGGGTGCCCTATTTACACAGCCCTCCTCCGGTCCCCGGCAGCCGCAGCACTGGTGCCAGCCCGTCCCTTGCCCAAGTACTGCGATGGCCCCGCGTCCTTCAGCCTAATGGGCTGGAGGAGGGGAGCGACAGCTCCCCACCGCCCGCACTGCTCCCTGGCTGGATGTTTGCTTCTGGGGAGGGGGGGAAGACGGTTGCATGGGTCTGAGTCAGTGTCTGATGGATCAGTGGCCTCTCTCCATTCCATCCTGCAGTCCCCGGACCGGGTAACGCCGGGTTGCCCTGAGGGCTGTGAGCAATCTCACACCACCACCGAGGTCTGAGCCTCAGATCGGGCACACTGGGGGAAGCAGCCCACCCTGGGCAGCCCAGCAGTGCAGTCCCAAAAGAGTACTGGAGCTTGCGGCCTGGGCAGGTGTGTCCTCACCGCACCACCTCGTACAGGCACCCGCGCCAGGAGCCATGAAGGGATCTCCAGCAAAGGGACTCCAGCTCGCTCTGAATGGGTGGCATGAACACCCCAAGACCAGCAATGTCCTCGCATCTCCCTACCCCGCCGGGCCAGGCTGGGGCAGCCCTTTGCCTGCCCAGCACTTGCTTTCCTTCTCAGCTCAGACCCTGCTGCAGGAGGTCTCGTCACCTGCAGGGTGGGTCATAGTCAACCCATCCTGCAGGATGGGCCGTAGCCCTGTGCCAAGGGTTTTGGGGGTTGGTTGGAGCCATCAGGAGGTAACTGCCATCTCAGGCAGCTCAGGATTGATAGCATCAGGGCTACGCCATGAGCACGGGCGGGGCAGGCAAACACCTCTCTGCCAGCGATGGGAGAACTGGAATGAACACATCCATGCCGGGGATGTTCTCCCACTATGAGGGTGCCAGGCAAGGGGATGGGGCAGGAGCCAAGGGTGCTCAGAGCTGGCGCCGTAGCGGTGCACGCAGAGCAGGGGGTGCCAAGGTGTTGGTGGATCCCACTCAAAGTCCTCTGGGTTCACCTTCCAGAAATCCCACTGTGCTCTGGAGGCGCCGGGCACAAGCCTCCCTCTCCTCATATGGGACCCCTGGACGCTCCAGACGGTCAGCAACCTGCCCAAATGGTGCTAGAGACTTGGCCCCTCCGTGTACGTTTGGAGGTGCCCCTTTGACCGTCCCGGGAGCTGGCCCTGGGGAGGACCCCTTACCCCTTGCCCTGCGCACCCCACCTCAGCCATGGCTCTGGGAGCCACTTCTGTTGGGCTGCTGGCGGCAGGCGCGATGCGCAGCCCAGCCCCGCACCCCGCTCCGGTGGGGCCGGCAGGAGAGGGCTCCCGGCCAGCCTCGCCCCAGGGAAGCCCCAGGGCTGGGGAAGGGCTGGGGGTTACCTGGTCCCTGCCACCCGCCTGGCGGAGGGGCTGCGGGCCGGGAGCGGATGGGGAAGCGCTCCTCACCTGACGTTATTTTGGTTGCTAGGTGATTAAATCATCCATCTGCTTATGACAGCCCGGGAGAGCAGTGAGTCAGTCCCCTTCCTACAAGACAACAAAGGGTTTCTCAACTCCAGCCCCCCTCCAGCCTGTCCCCGGGTCCCTCCGTGCCTGTGGGACACTCAGATCCTGCCGCACGCCCGCGGGGGGAGCATGGCTCCTGCCCAGCGCCGCAGCCCGGTGCAGGGCAGCTGCCGGAGGCAGGCGAGCAGGCTGCCGTGGGGCTGGGGACACCTTCCAACGTCTTCCCGGTGAAGAGGACCTCCATGGCATCCTGGAGAGCACAGCCGGGCAGCCGTACCCTCCCTGCACCACCTCGCAGGAGGGTTTTGCTTTATCGTATCTAGAGCAGCTTTGAGGGATCAGATGCGCCCCAGTAGAAGCAAAGGGGGGGTTGCTNCATCACTCACATGGTGGATCCCGCGCTTCGGGAGCAGAGCCCAGGGAAAGCCAGCAGGCCGCTGGGGGCGAGCAAGGCAGAAAGGCAACAGTTGGGGAGAAAATAACATTTTCATAAAGTGTTTGAAGTCCTTTGGAGGAGGAAAATGGGAAGGAAGAGAAAGGAGAGCCCCCGTGTGCGTGTGTGCGCGTGCATATGTGGGAGAGCGACAACAGGAGCCTCCCTCCCCGCCGAGAAGAAACCATCTCAGTTTCTCAGGTTTTGGAGAGTGTTGAGACACTGGGAAATCAAAGCGATGCCCACAAAATGTGTTCGGAAAGTCCACTTTTCATTAGTAAGGCTGTGAACCACACGTAGCTGCCATGCAGACCCCTCTGCTGCCAACCGGCACGTGCCGAGCCGGGGGACCGGCTGAGGGGCTGGAGGCTGCCCGGGACCTGCACCCCCCTGCCCACACACATCCCACCGGACCTGAGACCCACCAGCGCCGGTGGAAATCTCCTGTGAGATGCACAGGCCTTTGTGGGAGCTTCGGTGGCCACGAGGAGCTCTGCTGCGGGGATGGAGCTGCAAGAGTGTCGCGGGGGCTGCCCACCCCCTGCCTGCGGGTCCCCCGGAGGAGAAGCCCTGCAGCAGGGTAAGGAGCATCGCGCACGGCAGAAATGGGGCAAAACTGTAGCGGAGCAGCCGGGAGCTGCCCAAAACTGACTCCTCTGCCTTCTGCCACTGCAGGGGAGCAAGTGCTAAACATTCACCTCCCTCCTGCCCCACACAGCCCGTGCCGGGGGGACTCGGCCAGCAGCACCGCCGCAGCCCCAGCAGCATCCCAAACCCACCGCCCAGCATCCGAAATCCCGGGAGCTGGGCTGGTGGCCTTCCCACCACTCTTCACAGTCCTCCCGGGTCCCCCGGCAGCTATCACGACTTCTTAGTGCAAAGAGACTCATTAATGTAGTGGAAAAGGAGGAGGAGGAGCAAGCTGAATGGTCTGTCCTGAGGGACAGTACAGCAAGGAGGAGGAGGAGAGCACTCAGCATTGATCTCGGGATATGCAGCCACCAGAGGGAGAGGAACCACTGTCCGGAAAATAACTGGGAGTGGGGAAGGACGAGGGGTCCAGCTGGCTGGGCAGCCTGCCCGGGGGGGAGCTGCCAGCAACGGTGACGGCCAAAGAGGTGTGGGCAGGAGGAGAGCAGGGCAGGGATGCTGCCTCCAGAGCCGCGCAGCCGCCATCAGCGCCCCATCCACAGCAACCGCCACCGAAATGTAGCTCGCTGAGCTGGCAGGAGCGCGGGGAGGCCTGCAGAGCTATGGGCTGGCTGCTGGGAGATACCCATGGCATCCCAGAAGCCTCCCCAAAGCTCTCCGCTCTGTCTGTGCTCCCTGCCCTGGACCGCGGGTCTCTCCATCCTGCGGGGCGCCATCGCTTTGCCCCCCTGCGTGGCGGCGAGCCCACAGCTCGCCCGCAGCAGCACTGCTGGAGGGAGGGGGACAGGCTGGGCTGTGTGGGAAGGACACTTTTGTTTAGCACATCGGTTCCCAGTTTCCAAGCTGTTTCTGCGAAGGCCTGGCTGCCGCGCTTGTGGGCAGCACTGCAGGGGGACTGGGGACCATCGGGCGCTGGGCTCCTGCCGGCCACCAGCCCCCTGGCCACCAGCCCTTGGCCGGCTGGCCCTGGGGCAGAGGGCATGGAGTCCCCAGGAGCGGGGCTGTCTGCATTGCAGGTGGGCAGACCCGGGGAGCCGTGGGAGGGGAAGGTTTCCCCCTGCAGCTCGCAGCTCCAAGCAGAGGAGTGGAGGCATCAGGGTGGCAGGGGCTGCACGGTCAGCAGCTCCATGACAGCTGCTCCTCCAGCTCCAAAGCTTCGCGTTGTTCCTCGGGTCCCCAGAAGCAGCTGTTTCCAAACCTGGGGGGCCCTGGTCTGCAGCAGCTTCCCATCACCATGTCACGTGGGGGGCTTGGCTCCCCATGGCCCACAGCCCATGGCCTGGGCCTCCACTGTGCCGTGCAGCAGCAGGAGGGCTGCTCTCCTCTGCTCCCACCCTTCAGGGCTCAAACCCCACAGGCAGACCCGTTTGACCCACCGGGACCAGGACTCCCACACCCGGTCAGAAAATGACCTAAGCGCTCATCAGGAGCTTCAGTGCCCCGATTCCTGCCCAGCCCCACTGCCCCGCATCCCATCGCGGAGGGTACAAACACCTTCAGTGAGCATCCCCCACTTGGGGGAGAGGACACTGGCCACCGTTCTGTGCTGGGTCTGCCCATCCGTGCACCTCCAGCCTCCAGGACATCCAGCACGCTGCCCGGAAAGCACAACTCAAACCTAGCTCTGACATGAAATCGGTTTTCCCACCTCGGAGACTTTTGCCCACAGCAAGCAGGGACTGGACGGGCGATCACACCAGTGTTTATGAACTGACAGGCTGAGAAATCCTTTGCGCTTCAGCCAGCTGAAACGCTTTCTCCAGGCATCGCTAAAAGGATTCACTGGACTTTGACCTCTTCCCAAACCAGTAGCAGTGTCCAGCTGAGACAAAAGGAAGGTGGGTTATTTAGAAAATTCCAAGCTGACTCTTTCTGATCATTTGGAAAATTGCCTTACTGTTCAGAACACGACAATCCCTGGAAAAGGGACCTTGTCCCTTAAACTCTGCTTGGTCCCAACACTAGCCCCGAGTCCCGGCTGCCGTGGCAGATCTGCCCCAGCAGGAGTGTCCCCGGGGTCCGGGCTGCTCCCCGGGGTCTCGTCAGGAGCCGACGGGTGACACCACTGCCCCTGCAGTTCGGGTGCAGCCAGGCGCGGGTGCAAGGCAGCAGGTCCCAGCAGGCACGGGCGATGAACGCCTGGCTGAGGTGCCCATCTCAAAGACTCGCCCAAGCCCATGAAGCCCCAGCCGAGCTCCCGGAGCAGCCATCCCCTCGTGCCTCTCCGCCATGGGAAAGATTGATCGGACCGAGGGAAATGGTGAGGGAACGTCAACTTCATTCCCGCAGCGAGGAAACTGTGCCATTAAAATCCTCTCTCCTATGACACACACTGAGCCTATTTCAGTAATAGTTTGGCAGGGGAATAACATTACTGAGCCTATAAATACCTCGTGGGGTGCTGCTCTGCTGATGGAGCAGTAGGACGTGGCCCTTGCCCACCCCGCTGCCGGCCCCAGCAGCCTCCCAGGGGAGGCACGGCCATCTCCATCCCTGGAGCCGCCATCTCCATCCCTGGAGCCAGCAGCTGCCTGGTCCTGCCCTGAGGGTGAAGGACAGAAGGACAGGTTACGGCAGGGCTGTGCCAGGGCAGCCCCGGAGGAGAGCTAGGGGCTGGGAGGGAACCGTGGTCTGTGGGAATGGGGTAAGAGCTGTGCGAGCCCTGGAGACACCAGAGGGGACGGAGCTGAGCCAGGGAGAGGATGGAGGTAGGAAGATGGTGGAAAGCGTTAGCACCCAGAGGATGTTTCCAAAGCAAACTGCGAGGCTCCCTCGGGCTGCAGCCGAGGACTTTGCTCTATCTCCAACCAGCCTGACGCACAGAGACAGCCCGGCTCTGTCCTCCTCACGGGGCACCCCAGGCACAGAGGGGCGTCTCACACGGGAGGAGGCAGCGATTGAAGCTCCTCGGGGCACAAGCTGATGCCCTGAAACATCCCGGGGACATTCGCCGCACGTTCTTCCCAGCCCGTACGGCACGGAGGGAAGCCGCTCCCTGCTAAGCCCTGGCCGTCGGCTGGGCCATCCCGCGCACCGAACGTGAGAAATCAACGACCCACCTCCAGCGCCTGCTCCTCTACCAAAACCCTGAGACAGTGCGGATGAAGAAAATACCCTGCCACATCTGAGAGGGACGGCTGATGGAGGGGAAGAGGTGGGGAGAGGGTTCCGTCGCCCCAGCCACGCCGGCCAGCCCCCATCGCAGCGCCGTGCAGCGGGGGGGAATGGCCGGTGCTGCAGTGCTGTCATGCATTTGTTATCTTGCAAGGGAAACCGTGTGGGTGGCCCCTGTCCCGCAAAGACACATGGAGACAAATAGCTGAGGGATTTGGATATTAAATACTTGATGTAAGGAGACTTTCATGATGCTCGTCACGGGTCTCATACTGCTCCTCCTGAGCACAGAGTTAAGCCAGCGCTGAGTTGTTTTAACACTTGTACGCATTTTACGCACACACCACCTACCTTCCCTGCTCACAGGCCAGACCTCTGCCAACCTGCAAGTGCCAACACCCTTCTTCAAAGCTCCTGGGTCCCTCCTGCGGAGAGAGCTCCTCCAAATCCTCACCGACCGCTCTATGGGCAGCACGGGAGAGAAAAGGGGACCCCAAACCCAAAGGCAGGTGCTGGGGGCCTGAGGGAACAGGGTCTCTCCATGTCAGAGTCGCCCAGGGGATGTGCAGAAGGGTCCACGCTCCCCGGGGAACGCAGGAGACATACCCAGGGGACATCTGAACCATCCTGCAGCCAGCAGGGTGTGGGTTTGTGGCTACAGAGGGCATAAAACCACCGAGATCCCCATAAGAGCTCTGGAAGTTGTACTACGGCGCTTCTTTCAAGCAGCTGGAAAGCTCTGCAAAGAGCTGCAGTCAGCCAGGCCTCAGCCAGGGAAAGCTCTCAGGAAAGGGAATTTTCCTGACAGCCCACTGTCTGAACCATTAGAGCTTTCCCATTAGAGCTGGGAAAGGTTGACATCTGAGAGAGCCTGCCTGAGCCAAACCGGAGCTGGCACGTCAGGGTTCAGCCTGATGGGAACTTCTCCTACGCGACATCTCTGCCAGCAAGAAGGAGCTCCGGACTCCCTTTCTCTTGCACACACAAAACCATAAGATGAGGTCCCACAAAGAGCCCACTGGAAATTCCGCTAAAAGCTCCGTGCTTCTTGTAGCCAAGGACACTTCCCACAGAGGAACCCAGCTAAGCTCCCAAACGAGACGTGTAAGCAGATACAAAGTGCGAAACGCAGCTATCTTCTGCAAAGCGTCGTCACTTTTGTGCCACAGACAGCAGGACACCCCAAGTCCAAGCTGCAAGAGGTTGGTGCGAATCTCAGGGGGTGGGGTTTCAGCGAAGCTTCGCTGTCACGCAGGCAGCTTTGGGCAAAGACAGCGCCTCAAACATCGGCTGATGCCGAGGGCTTCCCTCACATCCCCAAGCAGAGCAGCTGGATCTTCCCTTCCGTTTATTCCACACAAACCTAAAAACACTCCCCCCAAAACGAAGAATAACCGAGCAGACTCCCGGCTCAAAACAAATCCCACCGATCAGCCCGGCTACGGCCCGCGATCCGCCTGCAACCCCTCTGCACCGAGTGCCACCCAAACAGCCTCCTCATGGCAAGGGCGGGTGATGGCGCAGCCTGACCGAGGCTGACTCAGCACACCTCACCATGGTCCAGCAGACCAAAAAGGCCCCCCAGAGCTGCAGAGCTGCCCCCAGCCCCCGGGCACGGGTGGGCAGAGCGCTCGGCCAGCTGTGGCTTCAGCCCCAGGTGTGATGGATCCAGGCTGGAAGACGGCAAGAAGAACCACAGAATCACAGAATGGTTTAGGTTGGAAGGGACCTTAAAGCCCACCCAGTCCCACCCCCTGCCCTGGGCGGGGACACCTCCCCCCAGCCCNGCCAGGGGCTCACCGCCCTCACAGGGAAATATTTCTTCCTCATATCTGATTTAAATCTCCCCTCTTCCAGTTTGAAGCCATTCCCCCTCGTCCTATCACTCCATGCCCTTGTAAAAAGTCCCTCCCCAGCTCTCCTGGAGCCGCTTTAGGCACTGGAAGGGGCTCTGAGGTCTCCCCGGAGCCTTCTCTTCTCCAGGCTGAACCCCCCCAACTCTCCCAGCCTGTCCTCCCAGCAGAGGGGCTCCAGCCCTCCCAGCATCTCCGGGGCCTCCTCTGGCCCTGCTCCAACAGGTCCATGTTTTTTTCCTACGTTGGGGTCCCCGAGCTGGAGGCAGCACTGCGGGGGGGTCTCCCCAGAGCGCAGCAGAGGGGCAGAACCATGCCGAGCTCTGAGCTCAAAAGCAGCACCTTGAACCCTGTCCAAAAGCAAACGAGAAGTCAGCGCAGCTTCTGGCACCCGGGTGCTGCCTCGCCTGAGGCTGACTCCGCTAAGCACAAGCTGACGACTTCGGCCTGAGCCATGGGCAGCAAAACCGGGGTCGCAGGTGACTGCCGCGGCACGGGGGTGCTCCCAGAGACGCTTTCTCGCAGGGCTGCTCCCTTCCTCTGCGGATGACGAAGGGATGATGCGGGCACCGAGGAAAGCAGGCTGCCATCCGGATCCAGGGCTATTCATCTCCGACGACGGCAGTAGCGGTGCGGCGCTTGGGAGAAGCCTGATTGTGGCCAGATTAAAGGGGACACAGCGTGTTCGTTTCTATCCGTGCTGCGCTGCTATTACCCAGACTGAAAATAAAGCCTCATTTTTCATGCAAAGATGCACAATGGTTAACATGAGAAAAGCTTGCCTGGGAGGCATGCAGGTATCAAACCAATTTCAAAACGGGTCTCCAATTACTACTGATGTTTATTTGATTTAAATTTTTTTTTCTGGCTTTGCCAGATGTTTATGCGCCGAGGGTGAAATTCAGCCCGGCACCATCGGACCGGTGTAAGAAGGTGCGAAAGTCTCCTGCTGCGGAGGGGCACGTTTCCCTTGAGCTGCTCTATTCCTTCAGCGCCTGCAGCCGTGCTTCAAACTGTACCGGTACGTCATGTACACCAAGAGGAGCGAGGGAGCCGAGCTGCTGCGGCGATCAGAACTGGGCTTGCACACACCAGCTGCAGAGCCCGCATTCAGAAAAGCCCCATTTTCCTGCCGGCGTAAGAAGCAGCCCCGTGTCTCAAGAGCAGGAGTGGCAGCTCCGACCGGGCATTAGCTTCCTGCAGGAAGCCAGGGCTGGCTCTGCTTTGTGCTTCCTCAGAGCAGAAGCAGTCGGAGGCAGATTCGCGAGGCTCCGAGAGTCCATTTTGCAGGAAGCGCTCCAAGATGCCCAGGTCCTGCGAGCTGCCAGCCCCCCGCGCATCCACGCAGACACGGCTGCTCCCGGTGCAGCAGGTGCCAGCCCTGCACCGGGGTGGTGGCACGGTGTCGGGAAGGTCACCAAGGGCTCAGATCCTCAAAGGCACGTTGGTGCCCAACTCCAAAAGGAAATGATGGCAACAAGGCTTTAAAACCTGCTCCTGCCTGAGCCTCATCCTGGCCCAGGGCTTCCTAACTGCGTCATGGCAAAGGCTTGTAGGAGAGTTTGTTCTGTGGCATCTCTCTCCTGGAGGGGGATGAACATGTCGGGGGGGACACTGCTCCGGGCTCATCCACGCCATGGACTCATGCCACGGACTGGCACGCATGGAGCATCCGCAGGGGAACAGAGGGCACTGCCCTGACGGGCACCGCCGCATGCTGCCGGCCAGCTGCCCTTCCGCGCAGCCCCTCCGGCTCGGCGTGAGCCGGTGCCAAGCAGGAGCACCTTTACAGGGGCGAAACCCAGTGGGCAGCGGGGGGTGAGGTTCAGGCTGGCCACCCCAGCTCCACAGGGCAGCTCTGCCCGTGGGCACTGCCTGCCCGCACGCATGGCACAGCATGCCGGTGCCCGTTCCCGTCCCAGGGAAAGGAGAGGGGGACATTCAGGGCCCCTCAGGATGCACAAGGGCAGACACAGGCCAGGGGCAGGCGCGGTGGGACAGGGGACAGACACTCAGAGGTGCCGGGAGCCAGCCTGGGGCCAGGTGCCGCCACGGGATGCTGTCCCCTTGCCCGCCGAGGAAGCAGGCAGCCCTGGTGCCGGGGTGCTCACGGACTCCCCGCACCTCCCCGCTTTCCCCACACGTGCCTGCTCCCTCCATCACACTTGTGTGTTCCCTGGCACACACCCACAGCCCCCAACACACCCACCCCCTGCAGCGCGCAGACACGCGGGCACACATCACCTACTGATACACACGCGTGCCCGCGCCACACGCACCCGGAGCCATGCACACGCGTGCACCGGGACGCGCACACACGCACGCTCGGGCTGGGGCTGCTCCCGCACACAGGCTCAATGCAGTTGGGCACGCACGCGGAAACGGGGACACGCTCTGCTCCGCATCCCGCACACTGGCAGGCGTGCGGTGGATCTCCCACCCGGGGCACAAACACACACGCCGGCTCCGCAGTGGATCGCCCCCCCTCAGTGACACACACACACATGCACAAATAACTCGCACACGCACATAGAAGCGCAATGTGGCTCCCAGGGAGACGCGGCGGTGGCAGGCTTTGCTGTGGCTCTCGCACCCAGCCTGCGCAGCCGTGGAGCCCCGACACGCTGCACCCAGCCCCTGCGCCCCACGGCCTCCCACTGCCCTGGGCTCGCCCTGCGCACAAACACCCGTGGGGTGTCATGGGCCACGCCTCCCCCCCCCGTGGGTGCTGGATCACATACACACACACACACATACACACACACA
>VZSZ01002620.1:192290-220938 GCA_013398815.1 Ibidorhyncha struthersii
CTGCTCCCAAAACCAGAGCTGGATCTGGAGAAGACTCTGGGATTTCCGCAAGGAAATGAGGGCAGGGAGCGGTGCACAGCACCCTCCAGCCAGCCCGGCGCAGCACCCCGGCACGGCACCCCGGGGATGCTGTGAGGGTGCTAAGGGCAAGCAAAAACCTGGGGAATGCGGGCGGTGGGCACGGCCCCGCGCAAGGCCGGAGCAGTGTCAGGGCTCACCTGCGAAACCGAAATGTCCTCCTCCTCTAAGTCAGGGCTGACCGCCAGCCGGGGGGTCACCGGCCACTCCAGCCGGGAGCTTGGCTCTAAAGGTGTGTAGAGCTCGGGGGGAACCGTCTGCCCGTGTTGCCAAGCCGGTGTGCAGAGCCCGCGCGCTCGGCCCCGCAGCTGCCCTCGCAGCCTCCCGGCTTTGCCACCCTCAGATGAGGCTCCTCCAACCCCCTGCACAGCCAGGACCCCCTCAAAAGGCACTGGGGTCCGTGTGTCCTGAGCCTCCAGGATAACGTCCTGCACGCCACAACAAAGTTTCTCAGCTTTTCCTAATCTGGGTCTTGCTTAACCCTCTGGAAAATAATCCACCGACCATCTGCCACAGGGATTTTCATTTACAACCGTGCACAAATTTGGCTCAACTGTTCACTTACTTCTCCTCTTTTGCCCATGGCTTTCGGTCACTCCGTTGCGCGCGTGTCTTCCGAGGCTCCAGCTCGCCACGGGCTGGGGGTGACCTTGCCAGGTCTGGCAGCCGGCTGCGGGCTGCAGGCGAGCGTGCTTGCTCCTCACGCTTCCTCTGATCTTCTTAGGATGCTTTGCTCCTGACTGGGTGGAAGGCATTCCCCCTGCCCGGCCTGCCTGACCCCCACAGTCCTCTCCCGGGCAGAGCTGAGGAACCTCTCTGGAGGACCAGCCCCTCTCTTCAGATGCCCCTCTGAGGTGTGTGCGGGACAAACAAGGAGCTTTTAAGTACACTGAGCAGATGGGTCCACGCAGGACGTCGAGCAAGAGCTCTTGGACTTCCCCCTGCCAGGCGTTCCCAGCCTGGCTTGGGGCAACTCCGGTGTCTGTGGTTTCGGAGGTGACTGATCGCTAATTCACGGACCTTGCTGCTCTGGGTGGCCTGCCCAGGGCTGCCCCGTGAGAAACTGAGGTGTTCGGAGGGCCAAGCAGAGGTCATTGCTAAAAACGTACGCCGCAGCTGCTGTGCCCCTCCGTTTCCCTACCCCGAGGCTTCGGAGTGAGGCCTGAGGGATGGGTACAAGATGCCAGCAGCAGCTACCATGGTTATTTTCTCATCACTTCGCCCTAGTGCTTTTGCAAATGGAGAGCTTGGCTTTCTGGGGAAGAGGCTTCATTCTCTAAGGAAAATGGAAATATACAGATTTTTTTTTTATTTTTTTTTCCCTTCCTGTAGCAGATTCAGCAAAAGTGCAGCTGCCTTCGCAGCCTTGAATACAGAATTGACCATTCAGTTCATCCCTAAGGGGAAATGACCAAGTAGAGAGGAACAACGAGCCCCACAGTGCTCTCTGCACCCTCTGAAGCCTTTCTCAACCCAGGCGTTTTCCTCTCCCAAGTTTCGGGGGTGCCTGGCTCCCTTTGCAGGGCAGTGAAGGCTACCCGCCCGCTCTCAAAACCCCTCTCTAAATGCCCATCAGCTTCAAAACCGTTTTCCTTCTCAAATTGAAATTTGGCAGGTTATTTGTCAATGATGGAGACAGGGGCCCAGAGGCGTGGGGATAAAAGAGAGCAGAAGCGGAGCGAATGGCTTACTTCAAAAGGCACCACGCTGCTGCAGAGGCAAAGCGCATTTCATCTCTGTCAAAGGCAAGAGGGCTTCCGCATCCCGGTGGCAGGACCGCTCAGTCTTGAATCTTTTGGCTTTGAGGGGCAAAACCTTTTCCAACATCCTGCCTGTTCCACGGCCCTCCCGAGCCTTACGGCCGCCCCAACCGTCCGAGAGGAAAGGAAGATGAAGGAGTCAATAACGCTGTTTAGTGCCGATTTTAGCCCGAGCATGTGCACGCTCCTCAGAAAAGCCACTCTGTGTCCGAAGAAGTCTGGAGCCAGGTGCAGTGCCCGGGGCGATGGAGAGCAGCCCTGGCAGGCCGGCGTGCTCCCCGGCTGTGTTTGTAGTCAGCAGTCCAGCAAAGCCCGGGTGGAGGAATAAGATGGTGGGAAAAGGAGGGATATCGGGAACGAAGGGCAACTGGGGAGGTTTGTCTGCAAAACAGCCCAAAGCCCCACTTCTCAGGCGTACGGGAGTCAAGAGGGAAGTCGGGCACCGGCAGGAAAGCCACAAGGCCACCATCGAGGCTTTTCCAAGTGAAGACAATGGGCTCCCGTTCCTGGTGACAAAGGAGGGAACACCACGGGGGCACAGGGAGAGGGGACACCTTCAAGGCAAAGGGGAAATAACCTTCCCAGGAACCAGCGTGATGAGTATTCCTTCACATGGCTGCTGTTGTCAGGCCGGAGAAAAGAGCGTAGCAGTAATCGAATGGCAATGCTTTGGAGCCCAGACAAGTATTTTAGCTGGAGGAATTAATGTGAAAGGCTCTATCTAGAAGAAATGTGTGGGACTCGGGCGCAGCTGGGACTCGGGAGCGGAGCTCAAGGTGGTGCAAAGCGGCGCAGCACGGAGGTGCTGCCTGCTCGGGAGGGATGGGGGAAGGCTGCGGTGAGAGGCGATGAACTCTGCTCCCACTGTGCCGAAATTGGGCTGACAGGCGAGACCTCCACCAGGAAATGTCAGCCAGGCTGGTTGATTTTTTTTGGAAAGACGGCGACAAGTCTGGCGCAGCACGGTGGATCTGAGAGTCACCATAGAGATAGCGGTTGGAGTTAGTGGGTGGTGGAGATTACCCAGAGATAATGTGTGAAAGGAGAACAGAAAGGGCTGAAGGACAGGATGCTGTGGGCATCCAGCAGAAGAGGGAGGCGGGCGTAAGGAAGAGGCAGAGAAGCAGAGATGAGAAAGACAGGGAGAAAACCAGGGAGAGACATCAGAGAAGCTCAGAAGGACCAGCTTTCTAAGCCAGTGTGGCTGAACGTGTGGAAACTGGGAGAAAGATCAAAGACGAAGACTGAGCATAGCTTTGAAACCATCGTGAGAAACCTGCACACAGGACCCCGCGCTGAGCTAGTGGGACAGAAGGCAGAGACGGAGTGAGTGTAGGGGTGGAGGAGGAGAGGGCCTGGGGGAGGTGGGGCAGCGATCTGAGGGGATTTCTCCGGGCTTAGAGAAGCTCCTGCTGTAAACCTGAGGGCCCTAGCACAGGTTAGGGAGAGAGCAGAGCAGAGAAGAGGCAGGGTGGGAGGGGGCCGTTCCCATGGGAGGGAGGGGATGGGGTTGCCAGGGGAAATGGAGAGATCCAGGAGAGTCCCACCAAGGTGGCAGGGGAGATTTGTCTCCACAGAGCAGCAGAAGAGGACGAGGGTTGACAAGTCAGGATCTCTTACACCCCTTATGAAGACGATGGCAGGATGCTGTGTGGGAGGTCAATTTGCTGAGAGGAATAGAGTCATTTAGGGAGGAGGAGGCAGAACCAAATCCAAGAGGAACTGTTTTGAGTCGAGGAGGTGCCTTGAGTTTGAGACTCGCACTACGGATGAGCAATGGGCACACGGAGTCTGCGAGAACAAAAGCCACCCTGGCCACACAAAGGCCCTTCTATTTCAAGTTCTATCCTCCTGGAAGTTTAGCTAGTGAACGGCTTTGCAGCCCACAGGACAGTCTTTGAATGTAGCTTGCAACTCTCTGCTGTTAATTGTTAACGACTCCTCTGGAACCGGATTGCCTCAGTCTCCAAGGGCGACATCATTTGTCAAAGATGCCACTGAACATTTCAGTCATACCGGACCAAAAGTTCACTGCCAACAGGAGAAATGACCCAGCCTGGCTCTGCACGGGAAGCAGGCAAAGCTGGGGAGGGACTGGAGGACAACATATGGGGAGGGAGGCCAGCGGAGGAGTAAGCGAGGTGGCAGCGCAGAGTGATGGCTGCAGTGCTGAGCACGCACAAAGCGATACTGGGGCTGGTGAGTCTATAGGACCCTGAGACAAATGACCATGACTGACTTAGGACCTGGGGGAATAAGGAAGAGACGCGGTGAACCCAGATGAGGGCATTGTGGGGAAGCAGCCCTTCATGTGCGGGATCCAGACCCCAGCGCTCTCGGACACATGGAGGGATGGAAAAGGGGAGAGGCACTGAACACAGGAGGGATTGGCATCCCCCAAGCTCATGAAACTCTGAGCTGACGTGGCTCTTCTGGTGAGATCCTAGAACCCCGCGCACATTCAGGGTGCTGCAGATACCTCTGGAGACCATGGAGGGGTGAAAGGCCAGAAAATCTGCAGTGGGCTGTTAAAAGACCTGAGGTGTGTGCACCGCGTGGTGCAGACCTCCTGCGCCTCCCAGCTAGGCAGGCCTGGGTTGCTTTGATCCTCTGTCAACGAATCACTCAGAAGTCAACTGTTGTCCTCGCTGCTCCTTGCTGAAACCAGACGCTGGTGAGTAACAGCCTGTTAACTTAGCCACGTGCTCGGAACCTCCCTGTCCTCTCTGTGTCCTGCTCACAGAAAAATGTCTCCCTCTGCCCCTGCCTTGGTCTCGGGTGGCAGCTCTTGCAAAGCCTGTTTCACCAAGGAGGAATCAGACCAGCTTCTGCTACCCTTTGTCATAAAATTCCTCCTAACCAGGTAATGATTCATTCCAGGCAATGTGGCTTTGCTGGAGGCTGTAGGTTCGTGGGCACCTACAGGCAGATTCTGGGTCTCTTGCCCTGCCTGAACAAGCTGGAGACCATCAGCACCTTTGAGGAGACACACGTTCCACATAGATGAGATGCATCACCTATAGTTGATGGCATCTTGGGTACCACCTCAGAGAGGATGCAAAAGAAGGCGCACCAAGAACTGGATACGCAGAAGGGTGGAATAAGTGGATGAAACTCAGTCAGGCGCTCACTGGCGCGTTTGCAACGCACCAAATTCAACTCCGGACATGCTGAGCCAAGCAATGAGCACAGCAGGGCTGAGAGTAGAAGGTCATATCTAGTTATCTGAAGGGATGCCAGGGAGGAAGGCTGAGGAGTAATGGGATAAAACTGAAGGAAAGAGCTTAGTAAGATTCAGAAAGAAGCTTAGGCACTTATGGAGAAGAGGCCAGAGAGGAAAGCAAACAAGGGCCAGAGGATCTCCTGCTGCAGACCAAGAGCTGCTGGCCAGCCGGGACCCAGCCCCCACGGGACAGGGCTGCACAGTTAAGCACATTAAGAGCGTATAATGTCTTCCTTGGGAGCATTTGCCATGAGCCACTGTTGGTCATACAGTGTCGGACCAGACAGGCCATCACTCTGCTGCAGTGTGACTGTTTGCGAGACATACCGGTATATTTAGTACCTGCAAAGCTCTGGGTAATATTCTATGAGAAACGAGTCTGTACCGGGAAAGGAAGAGGCGAATGAATAAGGCGGCTTCAGCTTTCCCTCCGTTACTCGGGTGCTCACCTTGCTGCCACGCTCTGACCACACCAAGGGGCAGCTCTGCCTCTGCCCAGGCGGGGAACCGCCGCAGCCCCTTCTCCTGCCAGACCTGGCCAGGGGAGGCCAGAGGTACAAGGGCCGTGCGGGACGGAGCGTGCTGGATCCATCAGCACTTCCGACCCGCAGGATGGCCCCGAGATGCCAAAGCTTCACAGGGCTTTGCTGCTAGAGACTGCCTCTCGCTGCTCTCCTCCGCTGCCAGCCTGGCTGAAGAGCTCTAGGGGAGGTGCTGCAAGCAAGAAAGGACAAAAACACTGTTTTGCAAAGAGCGCAGTGAGTCAGTCAGCTAATTCGAGGCAAGAATCTCTTCCAGAAAGGAAAGATAAGGAGGAAGCTGCTTGTTCTGTAAGGCTGAGGCCAGGGAGGCTGTATGGCAGCGCCTGCAGAGCTGCGCGAGCGTCTCCGTGGTCCCTGCCGCCTGCTGCGTTTTGTCCGTACGGGCTCGGGGCTGCGGCTGCACGCTCCCCTTTGCCCATTGAACACGGGGCCAGGTCCTCAGGCCATGGGAATTCCCGGGCTTGAGCCACAGGGAGCAGTCAGGGCTACCTTCAGCCAGGGATCAGAGTGCAGTTTCAGAGCATCCTACCGGCTCTGATACCAAATTTCATTCCCGCATGATTCCACCTTCAGTCTCTGCTGCTCCAGCAGTGGTGGGGGGTGACGGGGTCCTGGGTCAGCCACTCTGCCTTGGTTTCCAGCTGCTAACTTAACCACCGATGAGAGCCTGTGCAACGAACGGGGAGGTGGCCCTTTCCGAGGCTTTAAATACAGCAGTGAGGATGGACGCTGGGTACCTACATATCACAACTGAGATCATTTTCTAGCTGCTTGTTGCTTGGCAGCCAAAGGCTTAGAAATGTCAATTTCTAATTAAAACCATGCACCCAAAATCTACACATCCTCCCCAAAACCCAGTATTTTTACACACTGCGCTCAGCTGCAGTGGGCATGGTAATAGCTCTCAGCATGCGAACACCCAGGAGCAAGCCACGTTTCTGCCGGGGAGGGTGCAGGTGAGATATATGCACCAGCTAAGCAGAAGTGCATTCAATTAAAAAAAAAAAAAAATGATAGATGCGGCTTGATAATAAGGGAGACTGAGGATGTGACCCAGAAACAGGAATGAGGAAGGCTTCACTGGAGCACACACCAGGCGCAGCAAAGCCAGCGCGCTAACCACAAAAAAAGGCAGTGGCGTAATATCCCTTTCCCCTGGGAGGTGTGGATGCCGGGGCCCAGACCTGGGGACAGGCCGGACGGAGGAGCTGGCAGCATCCCTTCGCCAGGGCATTGGCTGCACCCAGTGCCAGCCAGGCAGCATCCCTCGCCCCTGGGTACCCCTGTCTTCTCCCGGGACCGGGATCCTGCGCTGGTGACTGGTTGGTGCTTGCTGAAAATGGGGTTTCCTTATAGAAGCAAGTTTGCAGCACCAGGAAGCTGGTCTGAGGGTGAGCTGATATGTCCAAGGCAGCGTGGCTCTCGCCCAGCCCAGTTCCTGGTCCTGCCTGGGCAGGAGGCACAGTAAACCCAGACCCCTGTGGCACCAGTCCCCTGGCAGAAGCAGGACGTAGCTCCAAATTTCATTCCTGCATCATTCCACGTTCAGTCCCTGCTACTCCAGCAGTGGTGTGGGGTGATGGGGTTCTGGGTCAGCCACTCTGCCTTGGTTCCCATCTAGCTTAACTGCTAACTTAACCACCGATGAGTGGCTGTGCAACGAACGGGGAGTCTAAGCATGAAAAAAAGCGTGAAAAAAAAGAATGGTTAAGTCTAAGCATGAAAAAAATCAGCCTCACTAAAAAGTACAATAAGATAAATTACTATTTTTAAAATCCATGTCATTGGATTACAGACTTGAAGAGGTTAAAAATAATAATTGTTGGCAATTGTATTTGCTTTCTGGTATAGAAACCTTTCAAGTTTGTATTTCTAAGGTCGCGCTACATGCGAATAACGCCGTGGAGCACAGAGAGAGGAAGGGAGGGGAAAGGCGGTGAGACTGCCCCAGCCGTGCTGCTCCGGGCAGTCGGGTTGCAGGAGGTTATAATATTTGCGGGTCCCGTGAAATGCCCAGCGAGGTCCCGAGCTGAGGTGCTGCCGGTTGGCAGTGGCCCCAGACCCTGCCGTGGGCAGAGCCGGCCCCGCCGCCCGGCTGCAGAGAGCACCGGTGCTTGCAGGAGCAAACTGCCTCGCTGGAAAATGTACTTTATTTTTGGACAAAAGTTTGAAGTACCTCTTTTTAGCATTTTCCCACAGAATAATTCTGGGTTTCTGCTTCTAACTGACATCCACTTTCAACATCTGAGCTAGGGATAAAATGAATATTTTTACAAGCTGACTGAATTCAAACCAAAATGCTTAGAAATGACGAAACTGTCATCCGCGGAGCAAAGCAGAGGTGGGCAGGCATCTACAGACGCGTTGATGGCTGTGGAGTTTTACTTGCCCGGTTCAGACTGCAGAAACCTTTCCTAGCCCAGCTGCCGGCCACCGGCCAGCCCAGCCGCAGCCCACCCCTCCCGGGTGGCCCAGGGGGGACCTACACGGGTCCCCAGCCTCGGCCCACCCCCTGGGGCAGGGGGTCTTGCTCTTTTGGGGACGTTTCACCACGGCAAACAGGCCTCAGTACCAGGCTCATCTTCTCCGTCACGTTGCCTGCCTCTCACTTCATGCTATATTCAGCCGATCTCCGAAGACGGTTGATTGGCGGGTCATACCTAACACATTTTCTTTTAACTTTTCCAGTTACCTTATAAAAGACATTGTTCTAAAAGGGACTTTGATGCCTTATTTTCCTCAGGCGGGGTACGCAACCCTAAGATGGGGGCCAGTGTGAGATGTTTCTTCTCGTAGATACACTGAGAATAACACTGCCTTTGTTTTTCGGGTGGGATGAAGGGTCCTACATCAAGCGTGCCGTAAAATCATCCTCTAACTGGTGAGGCAAAAATCACAGAATCACAGAATCTCCTAGACTGGAAAAGACCCTTAAGATCATCTACTCCAATCATTAACCTAACACTGACGAGCCCACCACTAAACCATGTCCCTGAGCACTACATGCACACGAAAAATGTCAATAGTGAACAGTGGGACCCTTTTTTCTCTTGTGGTCAAACCTAATAAGTTACTATCGAATAATTAAAATCCCCTTTTCCTGATTTAAATACACAACTGCTTTATAAATAGTGTATCAGACGCTTATCAGCAGAAATCTCCTTCATTGGCTCCCTCTCATTAGCAAGTGGTGGCCCAAGAGGTGAGGGTGGCCCGAGTGGTGGTGTCCAGGGGACCTGTGCTCCGACCCAAGCTAAGCTGCGGACGCAAATGCCGGCTGCCGGCAGTGCCGGGACGGGGCATCCCCGGGGGACGGGGAGAGGTGCTGTCACCGCCGGCACTGTGCCGTGCCGGGAGGGCAGAACTCGGAGCCCAGGAGGTTCTGCTGCCTCGTGCCTCCGGCATACTCGTGTGGCCACCGCCTGGGTTTGCTCCACTCTCACCCTTCAGCAACTTTTGGCCCTTCTAAAATCTCCAGATGGCATCTCCGGACCCCATCCCTGGCCAAAGCAAAGCCCCAAAAAAAAATTATTAGGTTTTGCTTCCCCTTTTGCAGGGTACTTCTTTGGGAAAACGCAGCTGGGGAAAGAACCAGCTGTTTGCTGGAGACAAGAGAAACGCAGCTTCCAGGTAAGCATCAGGTGGGAGTTCCCTCAAGAAAAGTAGGATTTCCAGGGACTGGGAAGCAGCAAACACAACGTGTGGGATCACTGAGCTATCACAGAGCAATTAGTTTAATATCAGCGTGGAGGAAAATCTAGAAACATTATGAGGGATTTTGTTAAATTCATGGAGAGGTGTCCCCTGACTAGAGGTGCTCGGGGCGGGGTGGGAGAGCGTGGCTGGTTTGAAGGTGCAACATCAGCACCCCGTAGGCTAGGGCCCGCAGTTAATTATCTAAAAAGGCCGACTATAAGCACCATAAAAACCTATAAAAGCTTTATAAAAGCCTAATAGAAATAGAAATAGCTGTGCTTTGTTTTTAAAATCACTTACAACACGGATCATTATTAGTCTTAATTATCTCCCTGCAGTGTGGAGATACCACATTTTGGGTTTTGGTTTTGTTTTTCTCTTTTTTTTTTTTTTTTATTTTTCAGACACAGAGAGCACACGAGGACCGTTTTGGAGATGAAATAGAAAGGCCATTGTAAAACGCAGGGAAGGCAGCGCCGTCTCAGGAGCTGCAGGTCCCCCAGCTCCTTCAGGTGACGCAAGCCGGGACGCAGAGCTCGCTCCTGCCTTTCCGCCTTCAGCCCCTCCGGGCAGCGAGGCAGCTTCGGGCATTCGTGCCGTGGAGCTCCTGAAGTTCCAGGGCCTGGAGCTGGGTTTGGCCGTAACTGCTCACAACGCACGTGACGCAGCTCGGTCTCACCCACAGCTGGGCCCCTGCAACACAAGCAGAAGCAAGGAGATGGCAGAGCCACCGCGCAAGTTGGAAACCGCTTCTCGAACACCGACTGCAGTTCTGTTCCCCTCAGCGCCCGCAGGAATTCAACCGTCTTACTCCAAATGATGCCAACAGCAACGAGGTTCAAACCAGCCCTAAGTGCTGCGATGAAGCGGACGCAGCGCTGTGGAAGTCCTTGCCACAGGATGCTGTAGATGCCAGGAGGGTACAGGAATAGATGGAGACCAGGGAACTGCCTGAAGGAGAAATTCGTGAGTATAAAAAATAAATAAATGGAAATAAATGAAACCCACAGGCAAGTTATTACATAGCCAGAAACCAGATCTGGCTTGTGAAGTCCCTGAGCTGAAAACACGGAACCATGAACCATGAGATGAAGGGATTGAGAGCAGCACTGCCGAGAAGGACTTGGGGGTGTTGGTGGATGAAAAGCTGGACATGAGCCAGCAATGTGCACTGGCAGCCCAGCGAGCCCCCGGCACCCCGGGCTGCATCCCCAGCAGCGTGGCCAGCAGGGCGAGGGAGGGGAGTCTGCCNCCTCTGCTCCGCTCTGGGGAGCCCCCCCCGCAGTGCCGCCTCCAGCTCAGGGGGTCCCAACAGCAGAAGGACACGGAGCTGTTGGAGCGTGGCCAGAGGAGGCCCCGGAGATGCTGCGAGGGCTGGAGCCCCTCTGCTGGGCGGACAGGCTGGGAGAGTTGGGGGGGTTCAGCCTGGAGAAGAGAAGGCTCCGGGGAGAACTTAGAGCCCCTTCCAGTGCCTAAAGGGGCTCCAGGAGAGCTGGGGCGGGACTCTTGATCAGGGAGGGGAACCACAGGACAAGAGGGAATGGTTTTACACTGACAGAGGGGAGATTTAGAATAGAAATTAGGAAGAAATTCTTGACTGTAAGGGTGGTGAGCCCCTGCCGCAGGGTGCCCCGAGAAGCTGTGGCTGCCCCATCCCTGGAGGTGTTCAAGGCCAGGCTGGACGGGGCTTGGAGCAACCTGGGCTGGGGGGAGGTGTCCCTGCCCAGGGCAGGGGGGGGGGACTTTTAACGTCTCTTCCAACCCAAACCATTCTGTGATCCTGTGAGTCCATGAGTCTGATGGCTGACTCCCTGGAGCAGTTTGGGGAGGAGAAGTTCTGGAGTCTCCAGCACGCCTGGAGGGTGCCTGAGGCAGTTGGGAACCTGCTCCATTAGCAGTGAGCATTTGCATGGGAGCAGCTCGGGCAGCTCCCAGTCCTGCCTGCGCCACCACCAGGGTAGTCCAGGAACATTGCCTTGTCCTGAAATGCCTGTGGCCAGGGACATGTGGGCCAGGCTCACCGCAGGGACAGACCAGTGCTCTCCTTTATACCAAATCCATCATTTTGAATCTTCAAAACACACAGAAACCCTTAAATCCACATTTTGTGTTCAAGGCATTGATAGCAATGAGAGACTAAAGCCAAAGGAAGAAAAGCAGATTCTTCTAAATTATCTTGCCATTTTTAGTGACATAGATATTTTTTTCACTGACAGCCATTTTTCCTCCTTTACTGACAATCCTTACGTTCCCTGATGTCTGCTGCTACCTGTGTGGGATTGGGTGTATTAAAGGTAGGAGCTCCAGCAGAGCCCAGCATCCCTCCTGAGCCTCTTACGGAGCAGCAGCGCCTGGTCCCAAGCCCGTGCAAGCACGCAGAGGTGGCATTGGGGTGGGGGCACCCTAGGTGGGCAGCAAGGCAGGAGGGACTTGGGGACCAGCTGAGCACTTTGCACCGGGGCACCCAAGCAGGCACCATCCTTGGTGCTTCAGGCACAGCCTGCAGTCTTCTCGGTCCTCTGAGGCCACCAAGGTGACTAGCTGGGACTTCCCTGGAGCTGAGGCCACCGAGCTGGAATGCCATCGCTGGAACTGGACGGCGTAGCTGGAGCTTCCCTGCTGCAGCCCTTCTGCGCTGCTGCAGACAGAGTCAGGAATGATCCTGCAGGAATTGTTTCACGGGCCCAGAAATTGCTCCTGCCCTCCGCGGCGGCATCCGCCCACCGCGACAATGGATCCTGCAGAAACTCTCGTCGGATTGGAAAACGGTGGCTTCATTATTTTTGCATCCTCTCAAATGCAGCAACCAGGAGCGGCCGCGCAGAGCATCCCCGCTGCCCAGCAGCCCTGCGAGCCCCGCTGAGGCTTGGGACCGCCGCGCTCATCTGCCTCTTCAGGAGCTCCCTGCCTCAGGCCGGGAGGAGGCGGGCTGCGGAGGCTGGTCTGACATCTCTGCGGGGTCAGTCTGCTGAGTGCAGTAGCCTGGCGGGCATCCGTGGGAGCAAGGCGGGGGCAGTCAGCCTGTCTGTCCACCCTGCTGAGGCCAGAGAGCCGGAGAGGTAACGGAGGCTGGCTGGGCACGTGCCCGAGAAATGCAGCGCTGCCCACCTGTGTGCGTAAGCGGGACATTGGTGCTGTCCCCCTGACAGATTTGTAGCATCTCGGCACTTTCCCAACTCCAGGTACCGCCAGCAAGTTCTGGCACAACCCTGCAAAACAGGAGAAAGAAACGGATGGATCCCCAGCCGCGTTAAGATGAATGGGTTATGTCTACCAGCCAGGATTACCTGCTTAGCATATATATGAAAAACCCAGTGGAACAGAAAACGCCGGGCTTGCCTCCTGGCCAGGGAGGCTGGGCAGCAGGACACTCCTGCTGCCACAGGGAGCTCACTGGGGACAGCTTATACAAAGCTCACCAGCGAGACTTCTGTCCTGATAGTGCTGCAGGTGTTTGGAAGGGGCCGGTGGCCACAGCGTTGCTCAGGACGGGATGAGGAACGGAGCCGCCGCTTGGGGTTGGGGGGGAACAAGTGGACGGTGACGCTGTGAGGCTGCAGCCCGGGAAGGATGCTCTCCGGGTCTTTGTGAGCTACCAGAGCAGCCAGGGCTGAATTAACACCATGCAGCTCACCCCAGGCTGCCTGCTGCTCCTCCACAGTGGGAAACGGATCATCTAACCACGTGTGAGGCGTGATGGGCCGCGCGGGGCAGTTCTGCTCCCGGGAGCTCAGGGTGCGCTCGGGATAACACCGCAGCCTTCCCGATGGAGCTGGGCCTGGCATCTGTGAACAAGGAACAGAATTAGGGCCCAAAGGGCAAGTCAGAAGCCAACCGTGACTCCCTTAGGTGCCATTTTCTCTAACGATGTCATCACTCCGTGGAGAATCCCGGCGCTCCCGACAGACTCCGGCTGCAGGAACCTGCCGCTGCCCTGGGACGGGAGCTGGGGGAGGGATGCAGTCCTGCGCCCCGCGTGCCTGCCACCCTCGCAAAGAGCATCTGCCTGCAGGGAGAGGAGGAAGCACCAATTTTCAGCCCCTCTGCAACAGCGGAGGGCCGGGCGGTCGCAGCCCGGTCGCAGCCCGGGCACAGGCTCTGTGGGGGCGAGGGGAAGCGCCGCGCTGGGAGCCCAGAGCAGGGAGTCACAGTGGGGCAGGCAGTGCTCTCCCTGCCTCCTCCGGCTGCGGGACAACCGGTCAGGGGCAACCAGACGGGCAGCAACGAGCCGTACCTACCACCGGCTGCAGCTTGGGACCTGCATTTAATAAGAAACCATCACATCTAGCTGAGGGAAAAAACTGCGCATCTAAAATGAACAAACATATATAGTTTGGAAAACAAAAGCGCAAATTGTGTCCTGAAATAAAATACACAACTAACATTTCTAAAATTTGAAATAAAACATTCATTTCATCATTTTCCCAGGGATACAAATTGTATTTCTTTACATCGCTAGCACTCAAGACGTGTCAGCAGCAGCACCGCACACACTGGGGCAGAAGATTCCAGCTCTTCCATTATTTTATTCCCATTACTGTATTTGTTTTACATCATTCTGAACAGCTCTTACTTAGCACTGATTGAAACATCTTATTTTCTAGATCAAAGTGTTTCTTTGTGTTTTAATGAAATACTTTGACACAATAGCTTTGTGTTCATTTAAAATCATTATTTAATATATTGAAAACTGCTGGTCCTCTAATTAGTACGCTGTGTGCTTTTCTTCCCGTCTTGTTCAAAGTGTCAAAACATTTCACTACGAAACAATTCTATTAGGCTATATCAGCGGTGGTTGTGCACACCGTGACGTGTCTTTTGATACGATGCGTACACTGGACCACGACATCAAAATAATGATAACAGTGATGCAAAACTGAAAAGCAGAGTCTTGAAATGAAAATGAATTTTGAGTGCAGCAGTTGTTTCCCAAGTGAAATTTTGCAAAATGAAAAAAAAAAATTAAAATATGCCAGGACTCAGCAGGATTGGGCGGCGGGTGGGTTTGAAGGCTGCCTGTCTCCCAGCCTCCTCTGAACTTAGATTAAGAGCATTTTAGGCAAAGTGTTTGCGCCGCCCCAGCGCGCCGGGACGAGAGGCTGAGCTCTCCTCGCTCCCTGCAAGACCACCCAGACGAATGGCACGGTGGCCTGCAAGTCCCTCAGCCCTGCACCGCATCCAGCACTGCTGCATCACCTCTGCATCAGCTGCTGCCGTGTGTGGCGATCTCGCCGAGCTCCGCGGGGCCAGCGGGTGCCCCCGGCGGGACAGCATCGCTCTCTTCGGAGTCAATCCTGCGATCTATAACCCGCTGCTTCTCTAAGAGCTGCCCCATGGTGGGGCAGACCATGATCTGCCGTGGAAGGGACAAGATGAAGACCTCAGGTGCAAGGAAGATGCTCAACAAATGGGATTTCCTCCCGAGCTCAGTTTGCCACCCCTCCATGTGTTTTTCTAGCCCAGTTCAGCACTATTTTTACAAATACTTTGCCCAAATTCCACCCTATTTCTCCCTTTTTCTGTCCCTCGTCTGTCCATTCACACAGTGCTCCTCTCCTATAGATTTATTTCCCCGCTTGCCTTTACATCTGTATATGCATCTTTTTTTGTTTTTTCCACTCAAAGAGTGACTAATACCTGCCATGAAACGGGGAAATGCTTTCTGCCAGTCTCCCCGCTCTTCATTATGAATGCAAGAATCATCCTGTTTTCACAACAGATTTGCAAAATGTTGCAAATATTTTCATTAAAAACGGCCTGTTTCCCTAATCACCAGGGAAAGTATAAAAAAAAAAGAGTTTTTTTTAAGTGTGATTTGGATTGTTCTTAGCGTGGAAGTATCCATTTTGTGAATCTCAGAGAAAAGGCTCAATTTTAAGAACAAAAAATCTCAGAAGTGGAAAAACGGTGGACCAGCGTACCAGAAATTTTGGCTCTGCAGAGCTGAGATCCTCCCTTTTTTTCTGCACGTCGCAGCTCACAGTGCAGTATGACCTGCTTTGGAAACATAGGAGACAAAAATCTGTGGCTCTATTAATCAGGGACCGTATCGTCCCTCCGTATAGATCATGCCAAAGGCACATCATTCACACTCCTGCAGACTGCGGAGAGATGCGCTCTCCGCTCTTGGCGAGAGTCTTATTTATTGCGCTACAGATGAACCATGAAGGGATCTTTAATGCTTTTCCACCTACTGATCAGCTCCCGTACCTCTGTTTATCCAGCCATGTGCCTGCCTGGCAGTTGTCTGCCCGAAGCCGTCTCGCCAGTGATTCACCTCCTTGTCAACGTACGCGGGGATTTGCTGGTGCCGCAGCCTCTTGTCTACTGAGCGACATGAGATTGTCGTGCTCTGTGTGTGAGCATGTGTCTGAGAGACAGGCTTAATGGATAAAACCCATTTTATTATTCATCTTTTTTTTTTGGCTACTATCGTATTGCAGGATGAGACTGCAGCAGGAAGACATCTGTAAAGAGCTCTGATGATCTAGAAATCAGCTGCTGGGGATGGACAGAGCCGTTTCGTGCTCCATCCCGGCTCCTGGTCTCACATACGGCTTGCTTCATTTCAGTCAGTTCAGGAGGGTATTGTCTCGCCGGCCGCTGTACGATCCAGGGCTGGACTTCCCAGAGCCAAAGTGGGAGCAGACAAGGAGAGAAGGGGTCAGCCAACACACGGAGGTGGGCGAGGAAGGGCCGGGCACCTCCTGGCATCGGCTCTGGCGCGGCCCCTGGTGCTTTCCGTGGAAAGCCATCCTGCTGCTCGCCTGGGGTGAGCTTTAACCAGATCGTAGACCGATTCAGTAATCCAGAAGGCTTTGTTCTGGGAAAACAAAATAATTGGAGGGAATGGTCCCATCAGAAAAGTCAAAACACGCTGCCCGGTGGCCGGGACCCACTCCTGCAGGGTCCTGGGGGCACAGATGGGGAGAGGAGGAGGACAGGAATGCAAGTCAGCAATAGTTATTCGCTCTGTCTCACAATGCGGGAGCTAAGCCAGCAAAGAAGCTGTCACACAGAAGGTTTAAAACATGAAAAAAGGAAAGATCTGTCCATACAAATGTGCCAGGAAATTGTGGACCTCCTTGCCAGAGGGCATCGCGTTGGCAAAGAGAATAAAGGGATTCAAGATGGGGTCAAAGTCCAACATCTGAGATGAGGGTCTGCACACAGTCTCAGGAGCCTCTCAACAAGCAGCGACACTCGTGGTTTGCCCTCAGCCGGCAACAAAGAACCACGCGGCCGCTCGCTCAACCCCCACAGCCGTGGGGGAAAATTGGGAGAAAAAGGCAAAACTCATGGGTTGAGATAAAGGCAGTTTAACAGAACAGCAAAGGAAAGAGAAAAACAGTAACACCCACAGAGGAATGTACAAACGCCATTACGGTACCTCCGCTCACTGACCCGACCCAGACTGCCCCAGCCCGCTCTGAGCAGAGAGTTCCTGCCCCCTCCCCGGCCAGCTCCCCCTACAGCCCGGGGAATGGCATGGAATACCTGTGTTCCCTGCGGCATCCTTGGGGAAATTAACCCCATCCCCGCCAGAATCAGGACAGTGAGGCAGCTGGAGAAGGCGTTTGGGGCTCGTCATGTTTCTCACGCTTCTCCTCGAGCATCTTCCACTGCCCACAGACTCTTCTGGCAGCAAAGCCTTCAGCTTTTAAGTTCCTTTCCTCAAGACCTCTAACACAGGTGTTCCCACCTCCGCTCTTCAGAGCGGTACCTGCTCTTTTCGTAGCCGATGTCCAGCGCCTAGAACCTAGCCTACTGTCTAGGAAGGTATTGCGTATTGTGCCGTGCATGGAAGAGGTCACTGTGTGACTCCCTGTCCCCGATCCTCCATAGCGAGCTGCAAGGGAAAGCCGTGCTTGCCCAAGTGTGCCTTCCCCCGGCTGCAAAAGCCAGCCAGAAGCAGAGCAGGAATTCCTAGCCAGATGCACCAAGCCATATTTTATTCACGCGGTATATTCCGTAAGGCGAGGTTTTGGCTCATTTCTGTATTCATTTTGCACAGGTCAAAGGAAAATAATCCTTTTGGTGTTGCACTGTATGGCCATGCCTGCTGGGCCACAGCGAGGGCAGGGTACCACGGCTGGCGGGACAGGAGCTTCGTTAGCGGGGGTCTGTCCCACGGTGCTCCAGCAAGGGAGCAGGGCAGGCACGGCAGCCAGGTTCAGCCAAGAGTCGTGATCATCAGGCAAGTCACTAATGATGAGAGAGGACCAAGGCCAAGCTGGGAAGGCGAGTCAGCGAGCCAGGGTCAGGATCAGGCACGGTGACAGTAACCGGCGTCAGACACAGCCCAGTGACCACCCAGCAAACCCACGGCACCGAAGCAGGACAGGGCTTGAGCCAGTCAGTCCTCAGTGAGGGTCTGGGGGAGCAAGACCCTTGCCAGGTGCGGGCATGGCTGCGATGGGGCAGGGGCTCAGTCCGCGCCGAGCCTCCTTGCAGGACACTTGTGCGGTCTAAGGGCCCCAAAAGTCAGGGGCCACCCTCAGCTGGCCTTGAGTCCTGCCAGCCCAGCCTCTTCGCGGAGGGATGCTCTCGGGACCCACCCGTGTGGATGCTGGGATGGCCAAACAGGACTCACAAGCCTGGCAAAGAAGGTGGCACTGGCACTTCCAGCTGCACATGACAAGCACCCAGAAAGCAATGTCCCTCTGCTTTGGGGTCAGACAACTGGTTTCGGAAGCCTCGGTGTGACGGGGCGAAGCTGCCCACCCCCATGTGTCAACACAGGGCCACAAACCAAGAAGTAGTCCTCCAAAGAGCCTGGCTGTCCTTGTGTGAGAGACCAAGAAATGTCACTCTGGTCCACACAGGTAACCCTCAGTGGCTGACATGTAACAAGGACCCAGCAGGGGAGCCGGGGAACTGCTAATTGTGGGGGGACATCCCCCTTCTCACCCCCGTCCTGCCAGTTCAAGACTTTTTTGGTCTCTTGCCAGGCAGGGATGGGACCCTGCAGCCCACCCAGGCTTAGCAGCCAGCAGCAACCTAAGGACAAGGCACATGGGCTTGTTTAACTCCTACAGAAGACAAATATTGCCCCAGTGCTTGTTAGCTAATAGTCATTTTGCTTCCAAATAACTGTTGCCCGGGAAGCGCGTTGGTGATAAAGGCAGTACCGGAGGAACACGTGTGGAAGGAGCACTCGCAGCAGAGTGGGAGGCAGCTGGGCCAGGTTGGCTGCAGTGCAAGTCACAGCTCATCTCCCACATGCCAGAGCTAGGTTGAGCTTGGGGTAGGAACCAAAGTCCTCAAAGTCCATCCAACACTGTCCCTTGGGGTAGGGTGCCCTTGCCGTTACTTCCCCCGCCCTGACCATGGACCGATTCTCACATTTCCGTGTTACAAGTACGCCATGCATGAGTCTGAGGACTCTCCAGTTCTTCCAGGATGGGACCCTGGTCTTCCTCAGAGCATGAAAAGAAGCAAAATTGGTAGGTTCATCTTCCTTTGGAGTTTTCAGGAAACTTAATGTCCAGCTGTGCTAGTAGTATTTGTGCCCCTGGGAGACCAAAGTTTGGATATGAAGGACAGAGAGACCCAAATGAAATGAACTGCAGACGGCAAACCTCACCTGAGACATCTGGACATGCCAGCACTGAAGTGGTGGAGGAAGCACCTACAGGGCGGTAGGATCCTGCATGAGGGTGTCAGGAGCAGTGCTGGGTCCAGACCTGCCCCGGGCAGCCGGGGATGAGCTGGGGGGGTGAGCGGGAACCCTCCCTGGTCTGGGACGGGAGGACAGGGGCTCCTCCAGCACTGAGCTCCAGCAGCAGCTGTGCAGACGGGGCAGATGGATGACGACAGAAATGTGCCACTGCCTGGGTAGCCCCAAGCCTTGCCATCCCCCCTTCTCTTGCCCGCTGCATTTTTGAGGCAGTTACATTTGCCATTCTCCCCTTTCTGACAGCAGCAGTTTTTGGCAGAGCACACGGCCACCCTGCTTCCAGGTGGCCTTGGAAGCTGACAGATACTTCATCTGAAACCGCCTCAGCAAACTGACAGCGCCTTGGTAACCGCAGGGACTAACCTCAGCGCTGGTACCCTAGAAGGGTGTTTGTAAGGATGCAGCACCTCAGGCAGTGGGTGGCACATGTTGGCGATGCACAGAGCCCAGGATTGGTGGCCCTGTGCCCATCCTGGCCTCTCTGACTCCTTCGCTGCCGCTTAATTCAGCCCTTAGTCGAACACCAGCCAGGAGATGTCCAGGAATGGGACCTCCTCCAGGTCTCCCAGCCTCACAGCCCCGAAGTGAGCCTGCCCCGCTCCGCTGGTGGTCCCGGAGCCACAAGAAACCCTTCAGCAGCCGCAGCAGAGAGCACAGCCCCCACTGCTCAGCACGATTTGGGGTTCCTGGTGGCCTGGATGACATTAGGCAACTTCCCACAGCTGCTAATTGGGCCAGATCTCCCTCCCGCTGGTATAATTGGTGTTTTCCTGTCATCGCTCAGAGCCAAGTCTGGCACCTCACTGTGTCCCTCACTGTCCCCGACACGTTATTTACCAAAGGCATCCTTTTCATTACTTTAGCTCATCAGCCCTGACTCTTCCCAAAACTTCTTATGGACTGGTTGTGGTCTTTGGTGGTTTCTCTTAGATGAGAAAGTCATCAATGGAGAACCTGGGCCCCGCCATATTCTCCTGAATGGACCATTTTCTGTGAAGCACCTCAGAGATGAAGACAATGTCAGTGGACACTGAAGAAGCCACCTCTTGTTGGAGATTCTGAATCCTCAAAAATGGGCTCGCTTTCCCTAAGGGCATCTCCCAGACACTGCAGATACAACCAGGGCAGGAATTTATTGGGGGTGTGGGGGGGGTGGGGGCAGCTGGGGAGTCAGCAGAACATATTCTTCCAGACAAAGTTACAGCATTCCTTCAGCTCTCCTTGACCTCAGCAGTGACCAAGGAAGGGAGATTGGCTTTATCTCATCCCTCTGGTTGCAAAAATGCTTTCTCACATTTCTGTGCTGCCGCCGTGGTGCACACTGCCTGTCCAGAGCACTCCTCCTGCAAGCGAAGGCTGAAGCAGCTCCTTCCTCCCCATTCTGGGCACCGCCTTGCAGAGGGAGGTCACCCGTCACCCTTCCCAGCTATTTCCCAGCCATCACTTCGACTCGAGCGCCTGCAGACCTGCGCGCTGCTCTTTGCATACTCTGAGCTAGTGTCCTTTCCTGTAACGACCAGATCTGATCAAGAGTGCCAGGGCAACTCACGCCCCACCAGCCGGCTTGCACATCTTCCTTCGGTGGGTGAATCCTAATTGGTTTGGGGTTAATTCTGTGTCCTTCTGATGGCTTTCTGAGCTTTTTTTTTCCCCCCATCTCTGAATTGCTAAAAGATCTCATCTTGTCTCAGGGATCCATTAGCCCCAGCAATATCGCCTCTTTAGATTGACAAGAGCCACAAACTCTTCTGTGCTCGCTGTTGATTTCTGCACTTCATTCAAAGGCACCGCTCAGCTGCTCAGGTTTTGTGCAGAGTGCGGAACTCCTCAATTTTCTCTAATACCCTGTGATAGCTAGCTTCCTCTGCCTGACTTAATTGAAAGTATTAAAAACATCATGTGCTTTGGAGCAGGCAGAAATGAAGCTGCCTTCTCACCGTCTTCCCTCTCCAGTTCATCCACTACTTGCAGAGAAACGGGAAAGCACCATTTAAGCCATCCCTCCCACCTTCCTAAGAAGCTGGGCCTTGTGCAGGGCTTTCAGCAGCTCCGTGCTTGCCTTCAGGGTCGCGCTCCAGTCTGCATATGGGCTGTGGTCACCTCAGATCAACCTCCTGACACCACACTTGGGCACAACACAGCAGCCCGTCTCCTGGGAGCACCCCTGAAGTTTTCATCTTGCTCAGCAGAGGGGAAGGGATGCTTCATCCTTTGCCTAGAGATGGTGTCACCCCCCTCCGTTTCGGTCTTATGGGGCAGCCCCATGGTTAGGGGTACTGTGCCCTGGAGGTCTGCCCACTGCAGGAGTTGCGGTGCCATTCCACCAGCAGGTACCACATGCAGGATGAGCTGAGGGAAGGCAACCTGGGGTATGGTGCACCAGAAGGGTGCCTTTCCAGAGCCTCTGAAGTCCCACACCATATACCTGAATCCCTTCTTGCCAGCCAGGCTCTGGCCCCACAGGATGGGGGGCACAGACCAGCAAAGCCTTTGTCACTGGGTGTAAATGACAGCATGGCTGGGACCATCACCTGCACCCTGAGTCAGGGGCTCCTCCGAGCACCACATCTAACCCCCTTCATCATCCGTCTCCCTCAAAACAGCCAATCACCTCAGCTCGTGTGGCCACGGGGGGCTCTGAGGACCCACACTCTGGACAGAATAATGACACAAATGCCCCGTAACACAAGACTCAGATTACTGAGATGCTGAGGTGACCACCTGGCTCTCGGGATTGATGGAGCCTGTCCCAAAGCCTTCGTACTCTCCACCAGCCCAGGGCTGGGAGACGTAGAGATGTTAGTCTCCTCCAAGCCAGCTGAGGCAGAATGCGGTACAGAGCCATTGCATGACACGTGACTGGAGGAGGTGATCTGAGACCTTCTGTGAGGAGATGCTTCACCATCTCACCTGGTGCCCTGCCGAAACAGGTTGATGCCAGGGTGGGCAGGGCGCACAGCAGTCATTGTGCTGTGACTAGGGACGGGTGAAGGAACATTCAGAGCCACCATCGCTGAGCCGCTGCAGACTTACAGCCCTGCCTAGCAATGGCTGCCGTAGTTCCATCCGTAGTGAGGGCATCACCGCAAGAGAGCTGACACCACCTCTGAGCTACCACAGGGGAGGTTGATCCTGGCAACCCTCCTCTGCCCATGGGTTGTGTGTGGAAACCCCCAAATCTTCCCAATTTGTAGCAAGAGGCACGCCCCACCTTTTGCTTATGCAAGGTCATAAAAATCACCAAAATTCACTAAATACAACTAAATTGTTGTGACTGGTTGTCTCACAATGCATCAAACACCCAAGTGTTACCACCAGCATGCCACGAGCTCCCTTCCGCTCTTCCTTGTCCCCAGAAGAGCAAGGGATGATGCACAGCCTGAANCCAAGGCACAGCACTTGCCTCATTCTGCCATTAAAAATCACGTCAGCCCCAGTGATTAGCTGTTGTTAGGGCCGAGCGCTGGCGTGTTGGGACGGTGCGCAAGAGCAGAGCTTGCCACACAGGGCTCTGCATGTGCGTCCACGCAGAGGAAGGAAGAGCTGAGGCAAAGCACAGCACCCCGTGAGAGGCGGAAAGGTCCCAGGTGGCCTGGGGTTTTGGAGCTGTGCCGCTTTTCCATACCTTGTTCGTTAAAGAAGAGAATCGCGGGTCCCAGTTCTGTCAGCCCCGTTTTTAGGCTTCACTGGAGAGAGACGGGAGCACCACTGGCAGAAGGTTCATCACCATTTCGCAGGTGGAGCAGGGGGGAGCGGTGGTCTCCGGAGGGTTAGACTTGAACGCCCAGCTCAGAGCGTAAACCCTCAGAGCAGCCACTCTTTCCATGTGTTTTAGCAACACAAAGCCTGGAAATAAAAGCAAGTCTAACACTCGCCTCTGCCACATCCGTTTTCGCAACTGATGCTGAGGAGCCTCTGAGCATGAGGTGCTACGCTTGCAGCTGGGCCTGGGTGCAAGCTGGGTCAGACGTACATCTGGGAGGAGACAAGCTCTCAGGACACGGCCAGAAATTATTCACCTTCTGACCTTCACCTTCCCAGTGAGAAAAAGCCGGTCTTGATCTAAATTGGAGCCTTGAGGTCTTGAGCAACCTTTAACCTGTTTCTGAAAGCTCGGGGGGGTTCTATTTCTTTTTCAAAAAACCCCAAGAAAGTGGCTGTCCCAGCAGAACACATATCCAATCTCACTTGATTCCAGCAGGCAATTTGCTCTTGCCTAGCAAGCAGCTTGGGAAATTAAAAAGCCGGCACCAGCCGCAGATGAGAATTGATAGGAACAAGGCCAGTAATCAGAAAGGCCGGGGAGCCGTAAAGCCGGTTGCAGGAGGCCAAGCGCGTCTCTGGTGTAACGTGGTTCCAGCAGGGACTGCGCGTCTTGCGGTGCTGCTGGTGACAGACACAGCCTGTCCTTGGCAAGCAGCAGGCAGAAAATGAATCTGCTCGTTTCTCCTAAGGCACCCGCTTGCTCCCTGACCGAACGGCGACAGGTAAGATGGGACTTCAGGGGCGAGACTGCCCTCCAACCCCATTTTCCTCGGGAGGGAGAATGCTTTGAGCTGCACTTATTTTTTTTACATAAATAGGGGGTTTCTCTCCGGGATATTTTGTCTCAGTGTTGGCTGAGGGACGGTGCTGCTCCTACCCTGCGCCCGGAGCTGTGGTGGCAGGGTTGCTCTGTGGTCACCCTGCTGCTCTTCGCCAGGGCCCTGTGAGCCGATGGCTTTGGGGGGGACGCTGCACCACCCTATGCTCAGCTGATGCCTCTGGAGGGGCCTCAGAGACCTGTGGCCCGAAGCGAGCCCTTGCCCACCTGCCCTTCATCCCGGCCTTCTTGACTGGGAGAGGCAGGCAAGCAACGTGACGTCCCGGCAGGGCTGGATGTTTGTTTGTGCTCCAGGGCTGGGAGCTGCTGCCCCTGGTGCACGCAGGCTGTGAGCACGAGTGGTCATGCTTCAGTGGCCTGAAGGGTTTGAGAGGCTGGAGAAGTCCCACTGAACTCCAACGAAGGACAGATACATGAGCTGCGTTACACGTACCAGTGTCTCCAGCCACCTTCTAATGGCCACGGCCCGGCTCAGCCCTTCCACTTCCCTGTTCCGCTGAGTGCACCAGAGCGCAGCAACAGTCGTCCCTGCAGCAGTCCCCGCTCCTGCCTTTGAAGTCTTCTCAGCCTGGACAAGGCTGCGGAGAAGGGGCTGAATCAGTCCAGGGACTCCTCCTGCTGCTCCCCTTGCCACAACAGCCACAGGGAGATGGGAGGAGATGCGGACAGGCAAAGGACGCAGAGGAGATGGGGTAAGGTGCGTTTCACCGTGCCCGGGGCCGTGGCAAACCGCGGTGTGCTCCCAATAGCTCGGCAGCGGCTGGCATCAGGTGGCTGGAGCCAGCCAGCGCGGGGATGGCGCTGAGCCTCCGAGGCAGCCCGTCTGTACAGATTTCCTGAATGATCCGGGGACAGACTCGTACACCATGCAAAAACCAGCCAGATCTAATTCGCAGATTGGGTTAGTGGAGGAGAGATAAGACAATCCACTTAGTGGTTTTGTTGAGCCGTACGCGGCTAAACCAGATTAGGGGCAGATGCTCAGGCGGTGTAAGGTGGCACAGTGCCGTGGGAGCCCATGACAAAGCACCAGCGTGCATCCTTCCCTGTAATCTCTCTGGTCTCCAGGGGCAGCGCAATGCCAGTGCAAGAGCGGTAAAGTGACATTAATACAGAGGGATGGATTAAATGGCAGATTTGGAGGTAGCATTATGCATGAATTTCTGCTTTGTCTCACTCCGGGCACCTCGCACGAGCCCTTCTGCAGAGAAAGGTGATGCACAAAGTGCTGGATCCCTTTCACAAGCGCTGCCTCCGACTGTGCTGAGTCCCTTTGGCCCTGATGTTTCCTTGAGGCTGTTCACATCCCCGTCACCCACTCTGGGATGCAGCTCTGCAGCTGAGGGGTTCTTGCTCTGCACCAGGGGACAAGGGGAATCAGTGAGAGCCCCGAGGCAGATTCCCGAGACCTTGCAAACATATCCTCTCCCCGGCTTCCCAAGCCGACAGAGCAAACTCAGCCCAAATTTTCTGTCATGCTCAAAAGCAAGATCAACTGCTATGTCCCTCACCCAGCTGGCTCTTCAGCCACAGGACTCCCGCAGCTTCCAACCTGTCTCATGAAGCACTTCTGAAACCTCATTTATTTACAAATTAACTAATTTCATTTCTCCCGGGAGGACAGGACATAGCAAGCACCGCACTGTCTGACTGAAGGCACTGAGCACTGCCTTAGAGGAGCCCACCAGCCAGCTCTCCGACTGGCCCCGCACCTATGAAGACCCCATGTGCACCACAGGTACCCCCCTTTGCCAGCTGAATACACCAAGCCGACCAGTTCGATCCGTTATCCGAATCGTGTTAGACTTTGCCTCTTATGGATGAAGAAATGGAGGCTGAAGGCGTATTTTACCCAGGCTACACCGCGGTCTGGTGAAATAGTGTCACGTAACAGCCAGCACACCCCAAACCTAACACCGCTTTGCTGTGGGGCTGTTGGTGCATCACTTCCCCACACATGTTCACCCCTTGATCTGCAAACCAGCACCAGGGTCACCGCACCGGGGAGAGGGAACGTGGCTCTGTAAGGCACAGGCAGTCCGGCCCTGCTGGCTGCTGCTCAGCCCTTGCGACCTGCCAGGCTGAGCTGGGGGAGAGGGACGAGGCACTCACTCAGCAAAACAATCCACCTCTCAAATTGCTTTTTAATTTAAATTTTTTTTTTTTTCCGCAAGTATTTAGTAAACAGTGCTGTTTCATCCCAGTTTTCAAACCAACTTTTTCACCTCTTTAAGACCCCACTGGTTCATAGAGACAAAGGTAAAGCCTGGAATGGGGCAGTGCCACATCTTTTCAATTCAGTCTGTACCAAAACTCCTTTGAAAACCTCAACATCGGCACCAAAGTCAAGTCATTTTCTTTCCACTTTGTCACGTTTAGTTGTAGCCTGAAAATAAAGGCAAAACCAAAATCCTTCCCACAGAACATCAGCTTGGATAGCGGAGTCGGCGGGATTCCTGTCCTCCCTCCTGCATCCGTGTAGAGCAGCACGGGGCTCGAGCCCCCGCGCCGCAGAGGGGGCTCGTGCACCCCGGCACCCCCTCTCACAGCCACGCTGACTGCGCGGGACTCGCTGAAATGGGTGCAAAGCCCCCCCGAAAAGAACAAGTCACTGCGGTTTTGGGAAAGGGGATGTGTTAACTTCTCGCACCACCACCAATCACCTTCGCTACCATTAATACGAGGCTGAGATCTGCACTATGTGCAGACATCGAGTCAAAGGCAAGACAGGCCGAGAACAGGGGGGAATGGTGACAGCACCTTCCCAGCTTGTGCTCCAGTACCAGCTGGGGACTACTGGGCAACACAGACTGTTCCCAGCGCTGGCTGTGTTTCCCCAAAGGTCTTATGAATTTTCCTCTGGGCTCTGGGATGTGGGTGTTCCTTCTCCTGTTCTCCTCATTCATAGACTCCCAGGAGGATGGAGGCTGAAACGAGCCAGTTCTGGATAAAGAAGGGGCCAACTGGGCCACGAGGAGAGATCAGAAAGGTCCTGTCTATGTACAAGTCCCAAACAGGTACAGAGGGCAGGGAGGTGGAGATCATAGAATCACAGAATGGTTTAGGTTGGAAGGGACCTGAAAGATCATCTAGTCCCACCCCCCTGCCCTGGGCAGGGACACCTCCCCCCAGCCCAGGTTGCTCCAAGCCCCGTCCAGCCTGGCCTTGAACACCTCCAGGGATGGGGCAGCCACAGCTTCTCGGGGCACCCTGCGCCAGGGGCTCACCACCCTCACAGCAAAGAATTTCTCCCCAATATCTCATCTAAATCTCCCCTCTGTCAGTGTAAAACCATTTCCCCCTGTCCAATCACAGAATCACAGAATGGTCAGGGTTGGAAGGGACCTCTGGAGATCATCTAGTCCAACCCCCCGCCAGAGCAGGGTCACCTACAACAGGTTGCACAGGACAGCGTCCAGGCGGGTTTTGAATGTCTCCAGAGTGGGAGACTCCACAACCTCTCTGGGCAGCCTGTGCCAGTGCTCCACCACCCTCAAAGTAAAGAAGTTCCTCCTCATGTTAAGATGGAACTTCCTATGTTCAAGCTTGTGCCCATTACCCCTCGTCCTATCAATGGGCACCACTGAAAAAAGACTGCTCCCATCCCCCTGGCATCCTCCCTTCAAGTATTTGAAAGCATTAACAAGATCCCCCCTCAATCTTCTTTTCTCCAGACTAAAGAGACCCAAATCCCTCCCTGATCAGGAGTCCCTCCCCAGCTCTCCTGGAGACCCTTTACACACTGGAAGGAGCTCTGAAGTCTCCCCGGAGCCTTCTCTTCTCCAGGCTGAACACCCCCAACTCTCTCAGCCTGTCCTCACAGGAGACGTCCTCAACCACCTCCAGGTGCCCCGGGTGAACGTGGCAAAGAAATCCATTCCTTAATCCCCCGTGATTCCCCATGGACACAGCAGCCTCCTTTCCCTTCTCTCTCCAGACAAGTCCCAAGACAACGGTGCCGGGGAGCCCATCCCCACCGGCTGCCGGGGCCGGCTGTCACTGGTGACTCAACCGGCGCGGTGCGAGGCTGCCGGCACTGCCAACCTGCCAGGCACACCGAGCTCCCTCGCAGCGCGCAGGGACGGCGGGCGCAGGCTCCGGGCGGCAGCCCCGCAGCAGGAGAGGACAAGCAGAACGGCAGCGCCCCGAGCAAGCACCCCGCTTGGCAGCACCCGGCAAAGGCCACCATGGCCGCCCGCTCCGAGCAGGGTTTGCTTCAGTGAATGAATGAGGCAGCTGATGAATATTCAGAATTGGCAAAGCAGATCGCTTTCAGCTAAATTTGATCACAATACGGGATAAATTAAGCCACGGGATGAATGCATTTGAAATGAAGATTAAAAGAACGCACTGTACAAAGTCAGGAAAGTAGGTTTAGCCAAAATCTGACAATGTACACAAACAGACGAAAATAAAGTTCCTTTCACTGAGCAAATAATGAGGTCGGGATCAGCCTCTCACCAAGTTCCTATGGAAACATCCCTTTTTTTTTTAATTTAAAAATAAAAGGAGGGCGGGTGAGAATGCCTGGGCAACGAACGATGCTCAAAAGGTCCATGACTAGAGGGAGGTGCTCAACACGAGTAATATCTAGTGAGAAAAACAACCCGACGTCAGGGGAGGCCCGGGGAGGGCGGGCGGGCAGGGGAGGCTGCGAGCCCTCAGCCCGTCACCCCCACCAGGGACTTGCAGGGTCGACACAGCACTGGCCCCAGCACTGTGGGCTGCCGATGCCCGGCACGTCTCCAGCTTGCTGCAGGTCCTGGTCAGGGCTCCAGCGGCTGGGAGAAGGGTGAGGAGGGGGAAGTGTTTGGGTTTGCCATGGGAGCACAGAACCGGAGAGCTGGCAGGAGACTGAAGTGAGGAATGGAGGCTCATGACACCTCTGCTCCCAGTTTCGGAAAGATCCAGCTTATTGTGGGCGCCTAAAGCAAAGCGAGGGACGGTGCAACTGCCTTGGCTTACGCGGAAAGAAAGGCACCGAGGCAAAACAGGGCTGTGGCCCTGCCCTGAGGACACTGAGATGGGGAGCTGGCAGAGCAACCTGCCCCAAGGCCAACACCCCCG
>VZSZ01002620.1:220956-252718 GCA_013398815.1 Ibidorhyncha struthersii
CCCCAAGGCCAACACCCCCGGGGACCTCCGCCGGCCTCCCTGAGACAGCGCTGCCCATCACACCGCTGCCAGCCAGAGCGGAGCAGCTTTGCTGAAGGATCGCTGCGGGACGGGTCATACAAAGCACCCAGCTCTCGGGCACGGGCAGGGTTTGCACCGCTGCTGTCACCTCCGAGGGTGCCTGCAGCATCCCTGTCCCGAGGGACGTATTCCCTCTGTCCTCGCGTCTCGCCGTGTGTGTGCTGGGCAAGCAGGACAGGCAGGTGGCTCTGCTCCGGGACCAGCAGCATCCCTTTGGGATGGGTTCAGCCCCTCTGCCAGGCTGGGATCAGGAGGGGAAAAGGTCCCACGTCCAGCAGGAGGTGAAGGACCCGGCCGTGCTTGCTGTGGTCTGTACCCCGCCTTCCCGGCCAGGGGTGACAGACCCCAGCCTCTCGCTGCGGCCAGGCTGGGCACAGCAGCACAGGACAGTGGCCACTTGTCCCAAAGCACCCAGAGCTCGGATCCAGACACCCAGCTCCGGGGGACCCTGGCAGCTCGGGAACCCCTTGGACCACCGTGCCTCGCCTGGCAGGTGGCCCCCTTCTCCTGCAGCCCCGCGGTTTGCAGGAGGAGAAAATTAAAGGGCTGTCTATCAGGCTGACACGAACAAGTCTATTAGCAGCCCCTGGCAGGTGAGAGGAAAGCATTAGCATATGGAAAACGGGGGAGGAAAGGCAGAGTGTCTGGGACTGTTATGACTGAGCAGACAGGTGAAACCGGGGAGGTTATAAATAAATCCCCCGCGCACACCCCCAGCCGTACTTCTGCAAAGTTTCTAACGGGCTCAGAAACCCGGTGCTTGTCCCTGGGCTTAGGAGGGTGGTGGGGTCCCACACGGGGTGGCCGGTGGCCGGCGAGCAGGGTGCTGGCTCGCCGAGGAGCAACCTGCAGCCGCCACCGCAGCACCAGTAGCAGAGGAGGGGGCGATCCCAGCTGCGGAGGGGAATGGGAGCCCCATCCGCGGTGCCAGGGCTCAGACCGGGACCAGCCGAGGCAGAAGGACTGGGGGAATGGCTTTCCTCCCCACCCTTTCTGCCCTCGGCTGAGGAGCATGATGACTGGGGCAACGTGATTCCTTCTCTGTCGTCTTCCCACATCCACCCAAGAGGGTTTTCATTGCACCATCCCTGCCTTATGATATGAAAAAGCCACCAAAGGCCCCCGCATTCCAGCCAGGATTTTGAGAAAGGGACTTACAAAAGGAGATGGCCGCTTGCGCGCCAACTGGGCTAAGGGCTGTGGGGTGCAGTCCCTCAGAAAGGCACGTGGACAGGCAGATGCTGCTCCGGCGCGGGCAGGAAGGAATGGGCAGCCTCTCCTGCCAGCCTGACCCCCACAGCAAGGGGTGTTTCCGCAGAGAGCCGGGGGGGGAGTGCAGCCCTCACCCCTCCTCCTCGCCTTCCTTGGAGCATCCCTGCTTTCCCTCTGCCCCCAACGAAGCAAAGTGCCAGCCTGCGGCTCAGTCAGAGCTGCTGTGCCCAAGAGCAGGTTACCCCGGGGACCTCCGGCAGCCTCCCTGAGACACCGCTGCCCATCACACCAGTGCCAGCCAGGGAGGAGCAGCTTTGCTGAAGGATCGCAGCGGGGCGGGTCGTACAAAGCAGACTGAGGTCTTGGTTAGGCAGAGGACAGTTTACAGCAATGTCCAGTTTTAACCCTAGAAAAAACAGTGATTTGAGCTCCCAGGACAGCAGCCATCTTGGGCAAGAAAACCTGCCTTGTTCGGCCATAAGAGACTGGGTTCTGCCCTGGAGAGCAAGAGAGAGCAGCGGGGCTGGCAGGAGGGTACAGCTGTGTCACGCTCACTGCACTACCACCCAGCCAAGCCCAGGAGCCTTCAGCAAGTACCGGCCGGCTTTACACAAAGCAACAACCGAGCTCACCAACAAATACAAGCCCTGTTCCCCTCCCCAGCCAGGTTTGCAAACAGCCGGGGACCCACAGCTCAGCGCACATGAGCTGATGCCCGAAGCACGCCTGGGTCTGCGTGCCCAGTTGGGGTGGCCAGGCTGGCAGCCTGTGCTTGTTAGACGTCAACGCCGCACACAAACATCCTGGAAAGGCTCCAGGACGGCTTCTTGCCCTCCACGCACCCTCTCCCACCCCACGGCAAGACCTAGCAAGTCACGTCACTGCCTTTGCTGCAAACCACTGCCGCGTCAGGAATATTTATTACGCTATTTTTTACTTGAAACTCAGGTTGAGAAAACAAAATAATGGTGATTTTATCTTCTGGGGAGCTTTCCACATTTGTCCTTAGAGAGAAAGAGGTCAGAGGCAATAAAAGGAAGACCAGCTGCAGGAGACCCTCTTCCCCGCTTCCCAGGCTCTTCCCCGTTTCTCCAGCTTCAAGGCTCCTCCCCAGGCCTCGGCGACCACACCGTGCTCAGCAGGTCTCACCCGTTGTTTCGTAGGCTCTAAAGGAGAGCCTGTCTCTGCACTTGAGATGCTAAATCTCTCTCAGAGTCCCCCCACGTGAGAGCATCTGTTTCACAGCCCGGTGCAGGTGGGAGACTGAAAATGTCAGAGCCAGAGATGGGCCACGGGCAAGGGACAGCGCAAGTCCCCAGGGTCCGGAGGTCAGAGGTGCTTGGACAGACTGCCGCCAGACTGCCTTCCACAGGTGCGACTGCCCCACAACACGGACCGACATTCCCGTGGCACCCGAGAGCTGGACTACAGAGAAGTCCTGCTGCCCCTCCATCGCAGGGGGGTGCAATCTGCAGGGGGGGACCCTTCGTACAATCCCTCGCTGTCACAGGGGAGCGGGACCCAGCGCCACCTTGGGAGCAGGAAAAACCGGGCCCCCTGCTCCCCCTGCTCCCTTCCTCAACTGAGGAGTCGCGGATCACCTGCCAGGGTTGCAGGGACATGCAGGTGCTGAGTTGTCTGCTTTTGCAATTAGCGGCAGTCATTAAAATAAGCGCTACGTTAATTATCGCCCGGTTGCAGCTCAACCGCCAGGTCTGTCACTTGGCACAACTCACAGTTGAGTAGGCTCCCGCTGCTGGGAGGTTCCCAAAGCCTTGGCGTCCCACGGGGAAGGTGCGGGCAGCGTGGGCACCGTCCCCCCTGGGCTCGCTCCTCCTTGCCGGGGTCTGGTGGTGCAAGTGCAAAGCAGCCCCTGCAGGAGGACGAAAAGCAGCCCCTTGCCTGGGGGTACTTGCCACATGGACCATTTGCCACAGGCCACTCGTGGCCAGACAGCTTCTCTTCGCCACGTGCCTCTGTCCCGGCCCTGCCGGGTCCTGGGAGAGAGCCCAGCCCGTCACAGCTCTGGTAGGAAACGAGGCCAAAAAGCGTGGTGCAAACGGTGTGGGGGAACTAACCCCACAGATCTCCCAGGGGGCTCGGGACCAGCACGACCATGGCAGATGCCCTCCCAAAATTAGGGAGGCCTTGGGGAGCTGGAGGTGGTAGTGAGATGGAGCAGCTGCAGAACCGCCTTCATCCAGGCTGCCAGGACCAAGGTGGCCCTGGACACAGCCTGTGCCGGCTTTCCCTACCCGTATCCACACCGTGCCAGTCTGTCCTCCCCCCAGCCTGGCGTTAAGCCCATCCAGCTCCCCTACGACTACACTGGGTGTAAGTTCACTTGCGTTCCCACGTGGGCCGTGATGGTCCTGTTGCCATACAGCATCGCACCACTGCCTGTGGGCCAGACTTTCTGGATGTAAACCCCTCCTACCCAAGCGGTACCAAGAACTTCCCTGTATTCAGGTATTTTGCCAGAGGCTCACGGTTTTGAGGAATGGCAGCTTTTGGCTCTTTCTCCAAGAAAGAGTGTCGGGCTGGCAGTGCCCTGCAGTGAAACCAGAAGTGGAGTTTGGACAAATCCTGCACCCTTTCAGCTCTTGACCTCACAGAAACAAGTCTTACAGCCCACGGTTGGTCTGTGTAACAAAAACCCTGTTCTGCTGCAAGCTTTGGTCTTTCCAGTTTCACTGAATTGACAGTTATTGACAGAAGGATGCAGAGGGACTGGTTTCTTTGACGCTGCCCATAGTAACGGAACCGCCGCAGGCTGCAGCCAATGTCTGCCATGGGCTTGTTCTTATTTCCAACTGTTGCTGTGAGCAGCAGCGGGACCAGGACATCGAGTCTCCTTCAAACTCTTCTCATTCACTCCCTACCCTCACAGGTACAGGAACAGGGTCGTCTTGGGTCAGAGTTTCTAAGATCTTCTGCAACAAGCAGCTACTTCCTATAATCCCTGCCACAAAACCAGGTAGATGATTAAAAAACTAAGCGTGGTTTAGATGGAGCCATTGGAGGTCCACTTCAGGTCACCTCTCATCCTGAAATCATACTGGTGTAGTTTCATTGTACTCCTCCCTGATGGCCCAGCCCGGCACAGATTTCTTCCTGCATCTTTCTCAAGATGTAGATGTTTAAAAAGCTCCGCCCAGCCTTACTAAAAGCCACATGAAATTTTCATGTTGCCAGTCTGCTGGGACAAGTTTAATGATGTTTAATAAAGGCTGACGGTGCCTGAACTTCACAGCGGAGTTCTTTCGCAGACTCCCTGGTGGAGGGAGCGGGGAAGAGCTCGTCCCCACCGTGTCTTCTTCACTTGACTTGTCAGCACGAAGAACAAGCTATTGTGAAGCACGTAGCATTTGTGCTTATGAGACAGCAGAGAAAACATCGTGCAGTGGTGGGTATTTTGTGTAAATGAGTCAGCATGGTCAAAATATACGTTCTAGGTATTAAAACCAGGTACCATTGGGTTTTATTCTGAACCAAGACAGTCTGAGTTAAAGAGTTTAGCCAGCAAAATGCTCTTACTGTCATTCAGAGAAGACACCGGGAGGTGGGTTGTCCAAGCAGATGCGGGTAAGGCCAATGTAACTGGACAGGAAGCAGACCCAGTGTGATCTTGCAACAGCCTCTGCCAGAGCATGCCTGAAAGACCAAACAATCGCACTTCCATTACAGATTTGTTCAGCACCCTCGGGAATGCCTGAGGAGAGCTTCCAGCACGGTGCTGGCAGCATCTGGACCTCACCTCCAGTTCCGTGCTGTAAGCCCACCCAGCCCCGCCTGCAGCCAAAGGCATCGACAAGCTCCTTAAAGAGGGGCGTAAGCCTTTGAGAGAGCCCGTTCACATCAACTCCGTGTCAAGTACCAGACTATCCGTATATAATGTTCCACGAGCACTCGAAGGTTGTTCCTAGCGTATCCATAATGCTTGTGGAGACTACCCCAAACCCGGTCTGAAGGGCTGGACTGCTCTTTTGACTAAGGCATGGAAGACTCCCAGTTTGATAGCGTCTAAGGAGACAAGCCTTCCCGGGCACTACAAGTTTGAGAACTGAGAGCCACCAGTCTGAGACCTGAGAGCAAACTGGGATTTCAGCCCTTGCACGTTGAGGAGACTGGAAGCCACTGGGCTGACAAATACCCGCCAGGGCTCTGGTATGACACCAAGCTTGTTATTTTCAAATTCATATGGATCAAGCCAAGTAGTAGGAGGGCAGGGGTGGGTCAAGGCACTCATTGCCCTTTCCACAGCTGGAATCACAGCCCAAGCTGGGGGACAAACCCAGGAGCACTGCTTCGCTTGTCAGTACCCAGCAGGATGCAAACGAACAGGAGTCAGCTTTGTGTGCTGTCAAGGGAGCGAACAGACTGGCAGTTAATCATGGGCACGTTTTCTAGTGGGCTTATCTCCTTAGAGGAAAGGTGGAAGGATGCCTGTCACACCTCAGTATAAAATAGTAAGTCAACAAACAAAACGTCCTAATGGAGCCATAAATCTTGAATCCAGAGTTCTTGGCTTTGAAAGATATAAACAGGAAATGCCTCCGGGCTGTGAGACCAAAAGGCATCCCTGAGAAGCGCACAAGGCAAAGAACCAGCTAGACACCTCTTTGTCAAGGGCAGTCACCCCTAGGACTTCTCCATTATCTCCCACATAAACCCTTCTCAAAGGGTGTATCCCCCAGTCTCAGCCACAGACAGACACAGGAGGTCCCTGCTGAAGAACGACCAACCTTCTCTTGGTACCACTCAGAGTCCACGATAGGGACATCCACACTGGGTGTGCAGAGCCAGTGCTTTTCTGACAGCAAACTGGACTTGCCGGTGCAGGAGGGATGCTGCCCACACGTGCGCAGTGCCACCAGCACACACAGGCTGCTTCTCCGGCAGCAGCAGCAGGGCTGGAGCCCACTGCCCCCTTCTCCCCGAGCTCTGGGATGTGTAGGCACTACACTGGGGTCTGCTGCATCGGCAACGCTGTCTCTCAGATATCAGGTCAGAAATCACGGAATCACAGAAATTTCAGAGTTGGAAGGGACCTCTAGAGATCACCTAGTCGAACTCCCCTGCTAAAGCAGGATTGCCTAGAGCACATTACTCAGGACTGCATCCAGAGGGGTCTTGAAAATCGCCAGGGAAGGGGACTCCATGACCTCCCTGGGCAGACTGTGCCAGTGCTCTGTCACCCGAACCGTAAAGAAGTTTTTCCTAGTGTTTGAATGGAACTTCCTCTGTTCCAACTTGTGCCCGTTGCCCCTCGTCCTGTTGCTGGGAACCACTGAAAAGAGTCTGGCTCCATCCTCCTTCAACCCACCCTTTAGATACTTATAAGCAATAAGGTCTCCCCTCAGCCTTCTCTTCTCTAGGCTAAAGAGTCCCAGCTCTCTCAGCCTTAATCATCTCAGCCCAGACAGCAAAACCATTGTCTGCCGTGCCCCTGTGCCAGGAATAGCTCCTCGACTCCAGGGGGCCGAGTTCACCCCCGTGGCAGCACCAGCGTGCCCCCAGCACAGCACCCACAGGTGTAACTGTGGACCCGTGTGGCTCTTGTGGTCCTTTGGATCTTCTTCCTGGGTAGGAGCTGGCAGCATGAATCCCAGCCTTGCACTTCTGTTCCGAGATCGGAAAGGAGGCCTTCAGACACTACTCAAGACCGCTGGGAGCTACAGGTCCACCCTGTCCTACATTCAGAGGCGCAGCACCATCTGGTTATTTTGGGTTGACCACCTGCCTCCTCTCTTCAGTAATAACGTCTCCTTGCCAAGAGACTGCAATGGAAGGGCTGCAGGTAGAAGGCACCCAGCCAACGCCTCGGTGGAGAAGCCTGCTCGGTGCCCAGGTCAGCACCGTCCTTGGCCTCCTGCCCTCCACCTCTGGCTCAGCCCCACCTGCACCCCTGAGAACAGGATGGTCCCCAGGCCCCCGGGCAGCAGCTCGTCCTCTCCTGGGGGCACCAGGAACTCCAGCCAGAGCGCTAGATCCTGGCAGCACGCAGCAGCACAAAGAAACAGAACAGTCATCAGCAGCTTGGACAGCCCTGGGCACTGCACAGACAGTGTGCTGGCCAGGACATCAGGATTATCTTTCTCCATTAACTAAAAGCACTACGGGAGTGCTGGCATCCACCTGGAAAGCCATCAGGGACAGGCAGGAGGAAACTTCTTATCAAGCAGGGCTGCTGCTGCTCAGCTTTTGCTGCTGGGAGGCTTTGCCTTAGACCCCTGTTTCCCCTTGAGATAACAAGCGCGTTTATATTCAATATCTTTATGCTTGGAAGGAGGGCAGAGGACTTTCAGGCTTGGACTGCTCCCAAGGACGTTCGTTTGCACACCTCGCCATGGCTCGGTCAGGCTGGAGCGGTGACAGTCCGGACCTCAGAGCGCTTAGACACTCAGAGGACGATGCATAGCGGCAAGGAAAGGAGCAGAAAGGTGCAATAAAATGGACTCAGACCATCCTGACGTGGATGACCTCTTCCAGACAGCACCCTCGAGTCCCCCCTCTGGCACCTTGCAAGGACACTCGAGCGTGCCCACCCGACACTGGTCTGCAAGGCATCAACTCTACAAACACCCGTGGGGCTGCTGGTGCACCGGTCCCCCCACCAACCCACACTACAGAGGAACAAAGCTGTCAGTAGCACTGGCAGTGCCAGGAGGAGCAAGCAAGCCCGGTGGTGAGCGGGAGGAACATTTCCACAAACTTCCACCCACAGTGGCTCACGCTGGGCCAGGAGTGACCGCAAACCCCACCACCTGAGTGCCATTGCTTTGGAGACACCCAGGCAGGACTTGGGCATCTCTCCTGCGAGGTGAGCAGCAGGACTTTGGCAGGGCATGAAGGGACAGCCAGCAATGCGGCCGAAGGAGAGGGTGTAGGAGACGTGCGATGCAAAGGCAGCTCCCACAGAGCAGCGGTGGCACAGCTGGATGCCACCTCCAGCCCTCTGGCCACCAGCCCAGTGCGCCTCTGCCTGGGCACTGAGGTGGCATCACAGCAGGGCACCAACTTGCACCCTTGCCCCTGCCCAGCCCACCCGAGGGGCACACGTGTCACCGCGTCCCCACGGGGCAGCCCTCGGCTCCCGCAGGCAGTGCTTCTGCAAAGCTGCTGTCACCAAGCACAGCGGCACAGCCGCACGGGGCTGCAATCGCTGCGTGGGGAGGGAAGGGTGACCTTGTCCTATATTTTAAAGGCCACTTTTCATCTGCAAAAAGCAGCCAAATGAGGGCAGCAGCAGGGAGGAGAGATGAGCAATGCAATGCGGCCGCAAGGCAGAGGCGATGCCTCCGGGCTCGGCACCGCTCTGCCCACTCCCTGGCACAGCCGGTGGCTAGAAAGGGGGTGCCCTGCTGACCCCATCTCTGCTGTCCCCTCCTTGCTCCATCAAAGGAGCACATGTGGGGACCGGGAGCTGTGGGGCACAGGGAGGAGGGCAATGGGGCTGTGCCCAGAGGGGCAGAGCAGTGCTGCTGGAGTGCAGACCCACGGCTCTGGGTTGCTTCAGCCAGGGATCAGTGCGGCCCCCAACACACCCTGCCAGGCTGCCGGCAGCAGCCACAGCCCCTCCAGGTCCTGTGCCCATCCGCCAGCCCTGTCTCAGACATCTAGGGAGCTTCAAACACCACGAGAAGCATGACCCAGGACCCCAACAGGTCCTGCATGTGGCAGTCCTTATTTTCTCAATGAAAGGTAAGAATTCTCTGCAAGATGACCAAGTGGGACCATCACACTCCAAACCCGTCCCCCACCCCGGTTCAAACCAGCAGGAGATAAATGGAGAAACCCAAGTGCATGGTCAGCTTCGCCAGGGAAACACAAACCTGACTGCAACACACAGTCATCTCCCCACTCACTTCCCAAGGGTCCACCGGGGACATCCGTCTCCTTGAGCAGCGCAAGCCCCAGGGAAAGGCAGATTTAGATTAGATATTAGGAAGAAATTCTTGACTGTAAGGGGGGTGAGCCCCTGGCGCTGGTTGCCCCGAGAAGCTGTGGCTGCCCCATCCCTGGAGGTGTTCAAGGCCAGGTTGGACGGGGCTTGGAGCAACCTGGGCTGGGGGGAGGTGTCCCTGCCCAGGGCAGGGGGGGTGGGACTGGATGAGCTTCAAGGTCCCTTCCAACCCAAACCATTCTATGATTTTGGTCTTGAGTGTCCGGGGCCTGGAGAGGAGAAGTCCCAGCTATCCCATCTGCTGGCACAGAGCTAGGGAAGGAGAGCTCCTCTGAGCACCTGGTGGGGCTCAGCCTTGTGCTGCAGCTGTGAGATTTCACTCCAGGCTCTGAAAAACACTTCAAACATATTCTCAAGCATTTTGCTGCTTCAGAACTTTAATGATAGTGCATCACTTGGTTGGTGGGAGCTGAGAGCTTCCCTCCTCCCTAGCGGCCCAGCATTAGCAGAAGAAAGGAAGGCCGCATTATGGGTTGATGCTCTCCATTCAGTCTCCCATTTTCTGGGAGGAAAGATTGCTCAAGTGCAGCCATTAAGGAAGGTGGCAGTTCCTGCATTCCAACCCCAAAACTGGAAGGCTTACTTAGGTTTAAACAATTCAAGAGTTTTTAAAAAAAAAAAAAAAAAGAGGCCACGGTGTCTGTAGAGAGGAAGGGACAGGGAAGGTCAGAGCAGGAGCGCCGAGGCTTCACCTTTAGTCCCTCTGACAGAGGACAAACGTTGCTCTGCACACAGGGACCTGCTAACGCCCAACGTCACGCACTGCAGAGCCCTCTCCATGCCTTCCTACCAGCTTACGTGCAGGTACACAAACACACTGGAAGAGGCATCTGAGCACCAGTTTGGGCTGGTCTCCTGCCTTCTTGGTGTGAGGGCAGGCTGGAAAGAAGCTGGTGCATTATCCTTCCCTCAGACCCCCCCTCCCTCCCTCCCATCCATCTCCTTCCACACTGCCAACCTCTCCAAAACTTTGATGGTGCCACAACTTGAGACACCTTCTCTCCGGCTCCTGGGAGCCCGCGTCACTGCAGAGGAGGGAGCCAGAACTGGGGGAATGTTTCCAAAACACCGGAGTACTGCTCAACAGGCATAGGCGGGGAAGTCGGCCCACGAGGCGGTGGCTATTCTGTGGACCAGGCTCTCTGGAGATGCTCTCAGAGAAGTTCTCAGATGCTTTTGCCTCCAGAAACTACCACAGTTTGAAGCAATTTCCAAAAGGGTATTGTCCCCTTGGTGGCACAGCCACCGGTTCTGGGGTCAGAGCTGAGCTCCGCTTCCTTGGAACCAGCTCCTTTGGGATGGATTCAGGACAGCAACCCACGAAGGTCTGAATGGAGCTGGACACAGCAATGGAGGTTCATTAGAGGAGACATCAACCTACTCTTATTGTCACAGCATGGACTCATACACCATATTGTGCCAGCTGAGACAATTCGAACGGTGACTATAAAGTAATAAACAGCCGTTACGCAGCGGCAGGGTGGGGAAGAGGCATCAGGATAAGCTGGGCCCAAGACGGAGAAAGGAAAAAAAAAAAAAACCCCAAAAAAAGAAACAAAGCCACTTCTGTGAAAATCCACCCGGTGTCTGGAAGGAAAGGTAGGGCAAGGAGCGCTGAGGCTGTGCTGAGCTCCGGAGGCACAGGACAAACTCCTGCGTGGCCCTGGAGAGCAGCAAGGAGCTGTTAAAAGCTGCTTTCATCGCCTCACCCTGCTGCCGCCGGTGGAAAAATGAGCCCTCCACACAGCTGCAGGAGCAGTTTTGTTGCTGATTGTTTTTACAAGGGGTTAGGCTAGGTTGATCATTAATATTAATGTCTTGGTAAATTATGCATATTATGTATTTGCATGAAGCATTCCCCGGTGATGCTTCCTGCGTTGTTAACCAGCCTCCCCCTGAGCGCCAGCAGCCTGCTCACAGAATCGGTGGCTGCGTGTCCAAATGTTTTATTCTATTAAGAAAGCAAAACGCAAACCAAAAAGGAAAACAGCCTGGCACGGGGAACCCACCCCTTCCTGCCAACAAAGAACAGACTTCAGACAAGAGGGGCAAACCAACACCATCACCTTCCCGCACATGTGATGGAGTAGCCAAAGGCAGGAACTCTCTCCCGGGCAGACGGCAAAGGAAGGGGCCGTCTTCTGCCCACCCATCCTCTCCCCAGGATGGAGAGATTTGCAGCCCAAAGCGAGAGGCAACCATCCTATCGCAGCCCAGATCTGCTCTTCCCTGTACACTCCCCACGTCTCTCTCTCTCTCTAGTTCTTTTCTCACAAGACGCTCGGCTCCTTGAATTCCGTTCCCGTCTCTTGTTACTGCTTGTATGAGCCCAAATTGTATCATCATATCATTATCAAGCCATGCACCTGATTTTCTGGTACACTGTGTCCTCATCAGGAGGCAGCTCCTTGCAGCTCGGTGCTTCGTTCGGTACGAGCCAGACAAACCGTGTTGCGATGAGCAGAGCAGCACTAACTCCGACCCGTCACCTGCCAGCGGGCTGCCCGACACCCTGCGCAGCACCGCGCACGCGTGCCGACGGCTGTCTGGACCGGCTACTTCCAGCCTTCACTTCTCGAGCCACAAAAATGGATTTACCGTGGTTAACCGCTCCAGCGGAGCTGCCAGGCACTGACCCCCGCTGCGTGTCCCACACACCACTGCAACGCCTCGGCCAGAGCCACCAGGGCTGTGCTGCTGAGCTCCCCAAGCAACCAGGAGCAGCAAAGGGAACTCTGCTCCTTCCCCTTTCCATCATTGTCCCCGAGGGGCACCTACGAGGGACCGGAACCAGGACATGCTACACGGAGAGCAAAACACCAGTGGGGCACCCCACTGACCCCCCCCATCCACATGGGGCCATCCCTGCCCCACGTCATCAGAAGGCCACATCAAGGCCCTGGAGCTCCCTCCTTGCTTGACCTGCATTGAGGATGGAGGCATAGACAGGACTTCACGGTTGAGGAGGAGCAGCCTCTCATGGGCTGTGTCAGCGGTGAGCGGAGAGGGAGCGCGCTGAGAGCCACAGCTTGTCCTCCACCCCTCACCCCAAATCCTCAAGTCAGCGCCCAGCGCCACACTTTGAGCACAACAAGCCCTTTAGCCAAGCGTCGGTCTCCAACCTCAGCACCGCGTTTCCAAACACTCCATGCAGGTGTCCGTGGCAAAGGACATCAAGGGCTGACTAAGAAGCAGAAAACACAAAGAGGAAAGACGAGACACTGGTGTGGGACTTGAGGCATCTAGAAGAACCCACTTAGCCCATAGTGGACATGCCACCTTCAAGAAACAGCCCTCCTGTTCCACCAGCTCCCACGAGCACACCTGGGAGGGAGGGACAAGGACTCACCACTGTCACCTGCAAACCCCACGGACTCCTCTCCACCAGCGCCCACAGCATGCGAACGAGGCAGACGTTACACTCTCCCTCGCCACCCACATTTGGGGTGTTTCCTCAGGCAGAGGCTGCAGATATTTGCCCAGTTCTCTTTCAAATATCTTTTCATAGTTCTGGTCTTTACAACACCCTGTGAGAAGCTGCTGGTGCTGGGTGCACGGATGCTTTCAAGGACATCAGGCACCTCCCAGCAGCTCTATGGAAGCTGTCCCAGGTCCCACCTCTCCTCCACAGATCTCTGCTTTCTCAGAGAGGGCGTTCAGTGGTGGCTGTTGTACCTGAGACACAGGCGCACCCCAACCATCATCCCAGCACCATCGTCAGCCCCGTCACTGCAGAGCGGGTACATGGACAGTGACACCCTTCGGGGTCCCCTGGGATCACACGGACGTGCTGGCTGAGTGGGAGACTGACAGTGCAGAGGGAGGGGGGAGCATTGGCAGGGCCACACGGGTTGCACAGACAGGTGCGGTCACGAGAGCTCTTGGAGGACCACAGTCACCCAGAGCTGAAATCCTCCGAGCACTGAGGTCCATCTTGAAGGCCCCATGGAGGACGGCTGTCCCAGCTGCCCAGCACTGGCAGCCCAGCGTGGGGATAAGAGGGGCAGGGAGCCCCGGTCCTGCCCCACGGTGGAAAGGCCAGCGGAGCCCCCCCGGCACGCTCCAACAGCCCTGCCTACGGCCACTGGGAAGGAAGGGATGAGTCAGTGCATGAAGGCCACTCATGCATGGTGTGGGTGGAGCAGAGCAGCAATTTCTTCCCCAGGAGATTATATTCTTTGCCGAAGTCCTTTTTATTTATTTCTTCTTATGGAGTGCAGCAATTAGCTGCTCCTTAACTCCTCCGCACCCGGGGCTGCTACACGTGGGAAGGGGCCACCCGCTGCTCCTCCCGCCGTGCCAGGCAGGCAGGGTCGGAACTCCTGGGACTGATCTGACACTGAGGGGTCAGGGCTCGACCCCCCGGCCTCACCGCTTGGCCACAAGCTGCTCCCATCTGGCCCCCCAATGCCACCGCAGTCCTGAGCGCACACGGGTGCTCTCACCATGTCTGCGCTGCCTATCTCGGCACTATCAACCACCACGCCGGCTGTGGCAGACAGACACGTCCCAGTGTTGCCCCAACAGTCGGATGCAGCCTTGGCCGGGGCCTGTGGTGGCAGAGAAGCCGAGAAGATGTTTGGAGAAGCCTTGGGTGCCCTGCCCTCTGTCCCACCCTTGCTGCCCAAGCTGAGATCACACCACCCAGTTTCCCCGGGTGAAATGCAAGCACAACTCTTTGCCAGCTACCGACAAATGGTACTTCTAGTGCGTGGGCCCCTTCAAAACCCTTTCCAGGGACAGCTGTGAAGTCCATCCACCCAACAGAGCCCACCACAGCGGGTGCCAGCTCATCAGATCTACCTGCGGCCCGTAAAGGGGAGCAGCCCTCACCAGGCTCTGCAGGACCTCAGTCTTACCCACGCAGAGGTGGCCACCATCTCCTCCCGGCTCTGCCAGGCCCTCAGCGTGCTGGGAGCTGCCTTGCCTGGTACCAGCGTTCAGGGACGGATAAATAAATGAACACGTTGTGAAGGTGCTTGCTGAAAGGGCTGTCAGAAGCAGCGCAGTTGCAAGCTGTGCTGTGCCTTGGGAAGGGCACCAGACTGAGGACAGCACCCAACTCACCTTACACTGCACTAAAATACTAGAGCTGGCTTCAATCAGCATCACGACAAGGGAGCGCGGCTCTTCTCCAGTGAGCATCTTCAGGCCCCATCTCTGCTGCGAGAGAACAGAAAATCTGACAGATGTTGCCCAGGCAGGATCAGAAGGAAAGCAGAACCATTCCAGGAAAGGTGACCTCAAGGAAAAGCTCCTCCTGTTGTCCTCCACGTCAGCTCTCCTTGCTTGCAAGGACACAGGGAGAAGGATTATTTCCCGAAGCCTTCATAACACACGTCAGCTGCATGGGGAACTGACGGACAGAGCGCTGCCCGGACTTTGCAATGCAGCAAAAGGGTGATTCAACCAAAAGAAGGGCATAAGGAGGCATCGGTGCCCCCCAATATATGCTAACAGGAGGTGCTAACCTCATGGAAGACTGCACGCCTCAGACCCAGCACAGCCTGCAGGAAAGATGGAGCGTTCCTGCATTTGCGCCCATTTCTTCCGCAGTATATAGAATCATAGAATCGTTATGGCTGGAAAAGACCTTCAAGATCATCAAGTCCAACCGTTACTTAATTCTACCAGGCCCACATCTAAACCATGTCCCTGAGCACCATATCTAGACGGCTTTTAAACACATCCAGGGATGGTGATTCAACCACTTCCCTGGGCAGCCTCTTCCAGTCTTTAGTGGAGCTCAGGACAAGACCGCAGTGCTCGGTGCTGCCCCTCGGGCAGATCACTCCTTACACACATGTTACTCTCCAGTCAGGCGGCTCAGGAACAGGTCAAGCTGCAGGGGCTGGAAGAGGGATGTCCCTGCAGCTCTGCCCCAGCTCTGGGCAGGGCTGCACACTCAGCAGCACGGGTTCCCCACCACCCCTCATCCTGCTGTCCTTCAGGGGGAACTCCTGCTGCCCAAAGTCATCTTCCTTCCAGCACGTTTCCAACCCACGGCAGACAGTGACTGCAAGATGCGGGTTGGGTCACTCGCTGTAGAACTGAGATCTCCCACACATCTCCCACCCTCCTGCGAGCTGCAGAGACCATCCCCTGGGTCTGACCCCCGCTGAGGACCCCCAGGGAAGTCCTGCTGCCAGAGGCACAGGCTCCAACACTGCCGGGGATGGTGCCCACCGGAGGGATGTGCTGCCATCTGCCTGCGCTTGCCCACAGCGAGCCCACAGCCATGCCCGGGGCCAGCAGCCAAGGAGCACTCACAGCCCTGGGGTTGAGCTCTTCACCGCTTGGACCCCTGGCCCAGGACATCACGGGGCGGAAGAGCTGTGGGGAGGGGGCAGGAAGAGGTCTTCTCCCTCCGTCCCATCTCCCCAGCCCTCCAGCTCTGTCAGATTTTGCTGTCCTTCCTCAGGATACCAGGCACAACCTGTCTTGCTTCCCCCAAATCACACGGTCAGCGATCTATACCACCTGCAGCACCCTTCACCTTATTCACGTCTCCCAAAACTCCGTTCCTAGTGTCTTCCTGCCAAATCCAAGCAAACATTCACATTTCACATCCACATAAAACCCACAACTGACTCATCTCCTGATGACACAGGCCACCATCCACACAGGGGAAGGTCTTCAGAGCAAACCACTGTTCTCCTCCCTAAATCTGCACAGGTTCAACCAACACAGTGCGCTCACGGAGATCCCACCACACGTTTTCTTGGATGCAGCGGGGCTGCTGGTGCCACACAGGGACTCCCAAAGCTGGGAGGGAGCAGGATCCTTCCAGCACTGCCTCAGCCCAACCCACAGCCCCTCTAGTCCTCAGCCCCACGCACCTCGCCTGACCAGCAGCCTGCTCAGCATCTCCACACCTTCACACCTCCAATGAGCCACGTCTTGCCAGGTCTAGTTGGTGCCCCCATCACTAGGTGAACCAGCTCAGGCACAGCCTCCATCCCTGCCGGTTCTTCAGGGCAAAGGGCTCTTCCGCCAGATGCTCTGTCACTGTAGGACCAGCCCCACCGTACTGGGCACTTCGCTTACACATCTGATGTCCAGTCGTACAGGACAGGTTCCTGTCGAATCTCGTGTTACGGGTCTGGACCACATCAAGCAGGGGCCAGCTCACAGCCAGGGGAAGGGCTGCACTGCAACGGTCGATGGCAGGTGCCTCGGGGACTCATCCACCCGCTCATCCCCATTCCCTTCGGGAAGCAACCAGGTCAGGGAGGCAGGAAAGGCATGCAGAGCTCTCCTCCACTGGTGTTTTCGCATCGATTCACAGCAGAATGAGGAAAGGCCAGGACAAGTAGCAAAGGGGAAAAACAGTGGGGTGGGGAGGAGGAGAAGCAGCCTTGAAACTCGGGGCACAGACACAGGACCGTCAGTGAACGGCAGCCGTCAGGCAGCAGCTGAGCGGGAGGTGCTGTTCCTCAGCTCTTCCCTCACCTCCACTAACGGCAGAACAAACATAGACGCTGCTGGCTTCATTCCACGGACAGAAGCCTTTGACATGGGCACCACAGTCAAGGCTGTACGGGTCCTGTTCCAGCAGCCAGCTTGGATGCAGCAACCCCCTGCTCACGTGCCACACAAACCGATTTCACTGCCTTGCAACAGCGCTTGGATTACAGAGACATCCTTGGCACATCCCAGGCCTCAGTCTCGCTCGCTCCGCCCTCCGTGGAGCACTTCACACCTGCTTTGCACACTCAGCACGTTGGGTGTGCACTGAGGACCCAGGGCTGGCTGCAGACTCCGAGCCCTTTCCTAATGTTATGGTCTAAACAATTTATTGTCATTTAGACAATCATTCTATCACATGATGACCCCTCCCACCCAAGAAGGGGAATGAGGAAAAAACAAGTAAACCCAAGGGGTGAAATATAAACAGATTTAATAGAATAAGACTAGATAATTAATATCAATAGCACTAAAGAACCAATATTGATCCCGATACCAATATAAAAATACACAAGGATTACACCCAGCCCATTCTATCCGTAGGAAGCCGTGCACTCCCGGCAGTGACAGCCAATGTGGGGCACTGCGAGCACTGCGGCTTCGGGAGGAAGGGGAGGGCTCGGGGCTCCGGCACCGGGGCAAGGAGTTCTCAGGGTGGCAGCCATCACGGGAGAGAGAAAACTCCTCAGCAACTTTCTAATTTATATTGACTGTGCTGTTCATGGTATGAAATAACCCCGTTGGCCAGCTTGGGTCAAGTGCCCGCGTCTCGCTCCTCCTCATCCCCGCACCTGGAGAGCTCGAAAACACTGAGACCTTCAAACCCGCACACCATAGCTGGCTAGAAAGTAAGTATTTTCACAAATTCAGACACTGGAGTCTTCTAAAAGTGCAGTTTTCCCGGGCATTAGAAGAGAAATTAGTCCTGTGTCACTCAAACCAGGACACCTAAGCACCCCTCTCTTCAGCACCTCCTGTCCTGCACTGCAAGAGCAGAACCAACGCAGGCTGGAGCCCTCCCATCGCCCACCGTGTGACAAGAAGGACAGAGAAGGTTTTGAGAGGTGTTGGCAGGAACCAGGGGAAGAAACAGAGCTGGTACTCGTGGGCCCAATCCCACCCAGCTGCCTGACGCACACACTGGCAGCTCAGCTCCACCTACGGCCTCGTGTACACAAGCCAGCTCTGAGGAACCCTAACTGGTGGCACTGGGAAAGCCAGCCAAACGATGCGTTTACTGAGTGGTGACCTGAAAGGAACAAGGAAAAAAAAAAAAAATTGGCTTACTGCTGGCACAAGACAAAACCTGCTGTTTCCTTTCAGTACTGAAGCACAGGGAGGCTGATGGAGTTAAGTCACATTAGAATTGGACCAGGACCCCTGACACAACAGGAGAAGTTGCCTCATCTTTTGAAGGAGCAATAAATGTTTTGTCACCGAAGAAGCAAAGGAAGAAGGAGAAAAAAAAAAAAAAGTGTAAATCAAAGGTAACATTTTCTTTGGGAGTTTAAAAGAACCTTTGCAGGAACGGTGGATAATAAGGAAGGTGGAACATCTTCTTGCTAATGCAGGAGAGCTCTTGACCTGCCTGCTTCTGCTGAGGAATAAAGTGAATGAGAGTCCCAGAAGGAACATTAGATCACACTGGTTATTGGTTGTGGTAAGAAAATAAGTCCATTAAATGAACACACTTGGGCAGTGCGAACTTCCAGCAACAATGAACACGCACAGCCCTCCCCAGTGAACTCTCGCTAATGAAATAAAGCCGTTCGAGGCCCCCAGGGACCACACACCTCAGCTGGGTGATGTGTTTAACAGGTCCCTGCTGGATTGCCCATGGAAGGTCTCTCAGCAGTCTGTAAAGCTCATAGCAACGATCAGCAGACTCTCAACTGATGCTTTTTAAATCCTGAAGTGGTTGTTTGAAAAAACAAAACAAACCAACCACCAGTCAAGAGGCCGTGCTTAGTACAAACGGAAGAATTGAGCCCACCGGGCCGCCCAGCACCTCTCCGGCCCGAATCGTCTCCTCTCCCCAGTTGCTGTGAGGTCTGCCGGTTCATCCCAGCTCCATCACCCCCTGCCCAGAGGCCAGCAACTCACTTCAGCCAGATTTGGGCATCTCAGAGGCGGTCAGGCATGCACGGTACGAGCAGGCGGCTCCACCGCAGGAGCTGGGCTGTACCCCGCGTCCCTGCCCCGCTAACCACAGGTCTCCCCGCAGAGAGCCATCCCCATCGGCAGAGCGGCTGACCGCGGCCCGGCTCAGGGTGCCCTCAGCGCACACGTGGGTTCGGGTCACCCGCCATGTAACCTCTTTGAGTGGCTCAGAGCAGCGTGAAAGGCACAAGAACTTACAGAGAGAAGGAACAAGCAGCATCGAGTGAATACTTATTAATGTAGCTCCATAAAATCCTCCAGCAAATCTTGTTAAAAGAACAACGTGTCTTCCTGTTACTGGGGACAGTCGACCTCTGCTTGGAGGGAACAACCGTCCCTGAAACGCAGGTTATTGCGGAACTACATGGTGCAAACCCTGTTTTGTTGCTCCATGGAGTAGGCAACACTGGGCGCTGGAGCAGCCAGCCTCTTTCCTGATGGACCAAGGTGTGACCGCAGGACCTTGGCTCATGCAGGACGCATCGCCTTCCCCACCAGCATGTCCAGCGCAGACTCGGGATACCTCATCAGCGTTCAGCGACGAGGCAGTGCTCCCAGGGACAACCGCCTGCTAGAAACAATTCCTTGGACTGCCTGGAGTAAGACTGACTCCAGCAAGCTGCATTAGCCGGGCGTGAATAGTCACTGCTGCCGAGTACTTAAAAGATAAGGATGGATCAGGAAAATAATGTTGGTCATGCAGTACGCATGCAGAAATCACACTATCCAATGCCAAACCTGTGAAGATGGAGCCACCCAGAGGTCCTTCTCCTTCACTGAAAACCCCTTCTCTGCAAAGGAGCAGCTTTCTTGAGCCAAACAAGTCTTAATGGTAAAGTTTTTTTTAAAACACTTGTGCTCTTGCCAGTGACGCTCTCCTCGCAGGAACCCTCAAAGAAAAGGCAGAGCAAGCGGCACCTCCCTCCCAGAACATAAGTAAAGACATTTTGGGGCGGGGAGGGGGAAGCTGTAAAAACTCACAGCATTAACAGGACTGCTCCTGAAACATTAACTCACAAATTTCTTACTAGTTCAGTAAAGTTCCAAGCAACTTTCACAGTAAGGGAAGAGTCCCGCAGGTAACTTGTGCCACCACTAATCTTTCAGCTACGGAATTAGCTTGGGGTACCCAGCACAGGCTCCTGAAAAACAATTAACAGGAACTCCCATTGTTTAAACAACAGGAGTTTAAACATATAGATAAAAAGAAAAATACAGACATCCTTTCCCAACAGACATGGCCACCTCTTTGCTTGCTGAAGTGCAAGAATCATCCCAAATTCTGCCTAGTCAAAAGAAACAGCTCGTTTCGTGCCACAGCTGATACCTCCAAAGCAAGAACACCGTGCCTGCTTCAGTGCTGAGGGGGAATGTCTTTTCCAAATCTATTTTTTTTTTTTTTTCAACAGTAACATCCTTGGCATCCCTCATTTCCAAACCTCAGCAGCCCAGATGATGCCTTCCTGGATGCCACCTGCTCCTCCTCACAGCTGCTCCCCAGCTGCAGGAAATGTTTTTTAGAAATACCTTTAAACTCGAAACTTGCCATCTCTATTAGGGTTTAAATTTACTGTAATGTATAAAAATCAAAGTAATTACCTTTACGCTGCCCTCTCATCCTAATGAATTCAGGCACAGTGATCACAGCTGGGGAGGAGAAGAGACTTTAGCTTTTAAAAATCAGCTTCTTCCGAAACAAATTAAACGTGGCTATACATGCCTTTGGGGGAAAAAAAAAAAAAACAACCCCAAACAAAAAAACCCAAAGCAGTGCTGAAACCTGCAGCACAGGATAAAGCTAACTCCTCTTCTGGCGAGTCCTGCACGTGCCCCAGGCAAACAGTGGCCCCCGACCTCCAGCCCAACCCAGGGGCTTTGAGCAGCTCCAGCAGCTGGTGCAGCCCAGCGCCGCACTCCCTTCTGCTCCCTGCCCGTCACCTCCCCTCATTGCCCGACGCCTGCACTTGTCACCACTCTTCCTTTACAAATACCAGTTGATTTCCTAAACTACTTAATGACTATGGTGGGGAGAGATGTCATTTTGACAGGTAAAGAGACAATAACTGCCAAGGGACACTGCAGGAGCTCTCCCGGTTGCTGGCACCTTTCTCTTCCCAGGTCAGCCTCGCATGGCATCTGCAAGATAGCGACTGAGCTGCAAACTCCCTCGCAGAGCGGGGAAAACATTCCAGTGTTATGGCTTCAGGGACGTGAAGTCTGGGAAACGTCTCTGCCCTTCAGCTGAGCATCCCATTTGAGAGAATTTAACCCTCTCGTCATGTCCTTCTCCCTCTCCCTTCTTGCCTGCCCAAAGTTGAGACCTGGTAGGGGCTGCCTCGGCTTGCATCCACGCTACGACGAGCCTTTTTGTTTCAGATCTGTGAAGCCCCTCAAGCTGAGGTGGGCAAGAGCTGCTGGGGCAGGAGCTCAGCCCTGCTGGCAGCGGGCAAGGTGCAGACCTGGCACCTCGCTGGCCGGGCTGCAGCTGCACCACCCGTTTCTGCTGCGCTCTGACAGCAGCTCCTTCGCCACGAAAACACACAGCCCTCCGAGCAAGCTGAAACAGATCCATCGAGGCAGGCGGGGCAGCGAGTCGGACCAACACATCCAAAGCAGCGGCCCTGACAGGCGGTGTATATGGATTTTTCCTCCTATTGATTAACCCATTTGGAGTTTGTTTATTTGTAGTAAGGCTGCCTTGCAGCTCATTTACGCTCTTTTAATGAGGCCCCTGCAGAGTCAATGCCTCCTGCGCATTAATTACAGCCCATGCTTTACGGAGCATCCTCCCACCCATGCTCCAGCTCTGCTCTGCAGTTTGTACACCACTTGCCTGCATGGAACAGGCTCCTGCACCCCCAAACCCCAGCCCCGGTCTGCCCAGCAGCCCCACCACCCGCAGCCGGACAGGAGGTGCACCATCTCGGAGAGGGAGCAGAAATAGCTATAAGATAGCTGACCGCATTGGGAAGGAATGACCATTCACAGCACATCCCTTTTATAGTAACAGGGCTGCAGAATAAGCCACTGCTGTAGCTTCGTTCGACAATGAACAGCAATATCAGGGGAAGATTATTTCCTTTTTCAGAGAAAGGGATCAAGATGTTCCATTTCATCTTTTTCCATATTCCAGGAGCTCAGTGCCAGCCGCTCCATCTGCGGCAGCTGGCATAGTCTGTGTCCAGCTGTCAAAGCAGCAGCAGAAATAAACATTGCTCCAAACCAAAGGTGGTGTATGTCTAAGAGACCCTGAAAAAATCTCTCCCTCCTGTTAGCTGTTAGAGGCACAAATGGCAAATGAATGTCCATCATTTGTTACTTCTAGATTAGAAAAATACGGGTACAATACTAACAAACACAAGAAAAGCCTAATAAAAATAGAAAAATACTTGAACTGAAACAAGGTGCACACAGAAAGGATAGGCTTACCGTAAGAAAATATTGAGCAAATAACCAAAACCTCAACTTACCGTTAAGCAGTAAAAGTGAAAGCAGCAAGGAAGGGTTGCTGGTTCAGATAATAATTAACCCTGAGCTCACTTCAGATTTAAAACCACAGCACTAACAAGCTACACAGAGTCCCTGATCGCTCCCTACAGCTTCCCCACCTGCTCCCTTTCATCTTGAGTTTGCATTTAGAGGCCAAGAGCTGTGGGACAAGAACACCTCTACGCGTCTGGGTAGCATCTAACGCTATACGATCTTGGTGCTGTTCAAGCTCTGCAAGCATTGCTGTCACAGGAGTTAAAGCATTGGCTGAGACAGCTGCCACACAAAGCCAGTTTGAACTGCAAAACTCCACTGTGGATGTTCATCAGTGACACGATGAAGCCATCGGCAGCAATCCACTTGAAAAAAGCCAGAAGCGGTCGGTCTGCTTTTTTGGCTGGGGACGAGGTGGTGGAACCAGCAAAGGAAGCCGCATGAACTGGCAGAGCAAGATGGGCGATTTCTCTTCCCAATAAAAAAAAGGAAAGCACTAAAAGGGGAAGGCAGCATTTTACAGCCTCAGGCAGCACATTCTACATCTTTGAATCTGCAGGGTCGATGAAACAAGAAGCAACTCCCTTCGGTGCAGTGCAGGACAACACGGAGGTTCCTTACAGGATAAATTTCACCGAGTTTGGTTTGGCTAATGTTACCGAGCCTATGGGGAAAGTGGAAAAAAAATGGAATAGCAGCTCTCAGGGTTGAATACGCTCGCACTGGGCTTTGCACTGTAAATGCAGTGTGCTGTGCATCTTTGGAGGTATCCAGTGGTCAGCTCATGCCACTGCTGATCCAGAAGTGGTCAGCCTCACCCAGGGCTAGGCCGGGCCCATGCCCCAACACAATTTGCAGTGAAAGCATGTCACAAGACAGGGATGATGCCAATTTGCCTCATTTGCACAACTCTGGCAGCTGGACAACTCTCCACATAAGCAGGAGGCCAATGTACCTCATGCTTCAGTGCCACTTCACAACGCACTGAAAGCCGCTTGTCCTGACCATAATTCATTGCTGAATCAGTGCTGCAAACACATCACATATTACACTTCATTAGCTTGCAGTAATGCATATTTACACACACGCACAATCTCTCTCTTTTGCTTTCTGATCATTGTATTCATCTTTGCTGGAAGAAGGGGTAGTGCTATCACAGCCATAGCTGGCCTAAGGCTATCTAAGGGCAAGAAAATATTCCTTCTATTACATGTTACCACTTTCTTTTTATATCCTCCTTCCTGCTGACTTCAACAGGAATAACAGCACTCTTTTCCCTCCCAAAATTTATAATCCCCTCCTTGCAAACATTCAACATATGTTGCAATATGTCCCAGGTTCCCTTTACCCTCAAAGTGTGCAATTGAGTTATGTAACGGAGTTGAATTCTGAACACCTCAACCAGTATTTAGCTGAAAGTCTGCTCCTTCTGTTTCACATCTAAAAAAAGGACCGTGTCCCCAAAGGCCTATTTCTTCCCCACCTATTTTGTGGGTCTAATAAGAGATATTGCCTCTCCCTATTACAACCTTGCAAAAAGAAAAAAAAAAAAGAACAATGGAAGTACAATTATATTCTCTTTTCTCAGCTGTTAAAAGTGTAGTTCATTATAGGAGCCTGACTGCTACACACTTTGGAAGTAAATTTTCACTTCTTGTTTTTGAGATTTAACAAAGACACACTCAAATTAACCTATCCATCAAACGCGGCGGGAGCACTGCCAGGACAGCCTGCAAAGCACTGGCACTGCCTGGTCCGCAGCCACGGCACGCTGTTCCTCTCTCCCTTCCAGACAGGCAGGTCCCCAGGCTCCATGCTGCCTTCGCTCCTTACTACTTACATTTCTGCTCCAAAGCAACAGAACCAGTCATCAGGTTGGTACAAAGAGCCAACAAACTGCAAAGGCATCTTTCATCAAAGCTGGGACCATTCGTTACAAATGATTTGTCCAGTTGGCAACTGCAAAGGTAGCGCTGCCTGCGGATACAAACAAAGAGCAAGAAAACAAGAGCAGAGCACAGTCAAAGGACTGTACAAAACATCTCAAGGGTGTTAAGGACAAGAGAGCATGGGGAGAAAGATTTAAGAACAAAATACTTGCCAAATTGGAGTAACCTCCCCTAAGGGCCTGTGGTCAATATGGAGAGCATTTAAAGCGGACAAACCAAGACACAAGAGTAATGGAGCGCAGAGCCCTTAAGGAAAGGGAGGAAACAGCACCGAGTGGTAGACAAGGGCTTCTGACAGCCAATTCTCCTGCGGTAAGTTCCCGATTATCTGGAAACAGCTCATCACATACCTGCTTCCCAGAACACACCGCGCTTTGTGCCATGCCATGAACCATTTTACTATGAGCGGTCACAGGTACCATTGTGATGTTACTTCTGGGGACACTGGGCATCCCGATGAGAAAGAGAGGGCAGTGTCACTGTACCATAAGCTTTGGCTAAATAACTAAAAAACTATTCAAACAGATGTTTTCTGTAGGCAAGGCGCTCTTGAGATTTATTTTGAACTACAAAAGACTAACAAACAGCGTTATTTTTTTAGACATGCATACAGACAAATTTCTGAAGGAGTCTAGCAACCGAGAAAGTAACAAGCAAGTGGTAGGACTAAGAACCTGTGCAGGTCTGAACGAGCACCACAAGTTTTCTTACAGCCTGCCTGTGGGAAACGGGGACAAAGAAGAGACTTTCATCAGTGAAAATACATAAGATTTCCAATTAAAACAAAACAGAGGATCCAGTTCATGTGGAAGTCTGACCTTTTATCTCATGCTGGCTACCTTCTTCAAGACCTGGGTGACTACTGTTCAATAACTCTTATTTCTTGTTACCGAACTGTTAACTTTCTTTTACATTGAGCTAAACAGAGTGTCAGCAGTACATACCAAAGGCTTTAACAGAATGGGAGGAATAAGATACCTCAGTATTGGGGGTATGAAATGGAAGGAATTTTGTTGTGGCTTTGAGTCCTCCTCCACAAGAGATCATAGCAATAAATCACAGCAAGCAGCACAAGCATCCAACAGAGCTTTCAAACAGTTGTGGTTACATCCCTTAACGCAAGCCTACAAAGAGCAGAACTCAGTTCACAGCCTGGGTTCAGGCTGTCAAAAGTTGTAATGACCAGTCACGTGGGCTTACACGCCTCGCTTGGGAGGTATCGAATCAGAGCAGCAAAGGCTTCAAGTGTAAACTACAGATGTTCTCCAAACAGGATGTCACCTCCAGCGCCAGAGGACAGAAAGGACCAGGACTCAGCTGAGTACAGAATGAGGAGATGTTGTGGAAGAGCTAGGGTAAAAAACAAGGTGTCCAAAATAGCCGCGTGACAATACTCAAACTCCGCCAGTAATTCTGGTCTCCTCGCAAAGTTAGGAATCCTCCTGGGTTTTCCACATCTGCTTCTAGAGCAGAAAGAGGAGTCAGCTTCAGAAACAGCTTGCACAGCTGAAGATGTGGAGAAAGTTATTCTAAAAAGCTCTTTGTTTCTAAGCGACCATTTTGCTTAGTCCACCTGTATGCCTTCAGGAAGTTCTACCACTACAGGAGCACAGTCATCAGGCTCTGCCTCAAAGTCCCATTTAAACTTCTTCGTTAGGTAAGCCTTGAATTTTTCAGCTTTTTTCCTTAGGGTCCCGTCAACGGCAGCGCTGCACGTGCAGGAAAAAAACACCTAGAAGGACAGAGTAGAGGTCAGTAAGAACTCAGCCATGGCACATGCTGTGCATCTCTTTCCTACAGACATTATCAACAGGACGCACCAGGAAAAGTTTCAGATTAGGTCACCGGTAAGGGACCCACCACCCTGGAAACCACTCCAGCTTTGGGGCAACCTAAACAAAGGCTACGGTCCTCCTCCCATCCCACAGCCAAGACAGCCATCCTGCCTCTGCTCCACTGAGTCAGCGTTAGAAATATTTGCACTAAGGTAATAACTTTGTTTCAAGCAGGAGTACAGATGTAATTAAATATGTACTCTGGAATTCTGAAACACTCTGAAGTGTGAGCAAAGAAAAATGTCTGAGCAAAAAGGGGGGGGGGAGGGGAGAGGACTGTCAGTTTTCATTTGCCACATAGCCACTTCTACAGCATATGTCAAAAAGGCCAACAGGTACCCATCTTTATCATGGTTGGATGGACCAGGAGACCCCCCCAAAAGTATTTTTGTCATATGGTATCACCAACACCTTAGGATACAGAGGAAACTTAATAAAATGACTTTGAAGGTAAGAGAAGAATGGGAGCTCTCTTGAAAAAGTCCAGTTATCCCCAGCACAGCCATTCACCTGAGCACAGGGCACTGAAATCCGGACTAACCTCTAGGGGTGGCTCCCCTCCATCATCCAAACACACACAAATATATACACTTTTCACAAATTCGCAGCTTTTATTAGCACTTTGAGAGTTAAAGCACCTGCATAGGATTAAACAGGGCATTTAGCCTCAGAGCCCATCTCCCACCAGCCTGCCTCTGCTCCTCTTCTGACCTCGTGATCCAGAATTCATTTCCATAGAGAGAAACTTACATTTCAAAGCCAAAGAGAAAAAAATCATTGCTCAATGGAAGCAAAGGGAAAACCCTCTGGGGAAAAGCAGGCTGTTATTTGGGAGAGACCTACTGACAGCTGGATAAAACACTGACAATGAGCAGCAAAGTTCATTGCTTTATTTATGAACATTTGCCTTTTCCTTGTTCATTCTACCATGAAACCGACTCTTTATAACAGAACTCCCTTACACAGCAAGGCTGCTAGTAAAAAAAAAAAAAAAGGAAATATTATACTTCCCACTTCTCTTCAATGAACTGCACATTAAATTAGTTATTTCATCAATATTTTTTTTTCTTTAAAAACTGTTAGGGCTGCATATTCAGTGGAGGTTATGCTGTACTCTTCTTGCCTTAGATCAACCTCCAAAAATAAAGTTGCTGTATTCAAAGCTGAGAAAAGCTAACACAGATAATACTCTCCCCCCACACACACCATTTTGCACTTCTTCCTATCTACCGGCCCACACCCAGTTAAGACTGTTAACTCTGATGGCTGTGTACATAAAGTGATTGGGTGAGGCAAGTCCCTGAGGTTCCCCAGCACTATTTCAGCACATCAGGGAAATCCCACAGGAGCAGGGAAATGGAGAACTTTAAGCAAGGAGAGGCTCAGTTCAACCACAAGGCAAATTTCTTTGTTACCAAAAATGTGGCGACTCCTGCTAGGGCTTAACAGTGACTGCTGAAGCCAGCACAGCCACCTAAAGGCATCAGCTCCCACTGCTTAAGTAAAAAACACAGACTGATGAAATCCAGGGGCGTACAAGACGCGGGTGTCCAAAACCAAAGGACAACCAGCAAGACAGGGCACTTACAAAACTCCCATCAGATGGAAAAATTGGCTGGTTGACACATTCTTTGTACTGCTGTAAACCGACAGTGCAAAGTGTTGCTCTGTGAGTGTGCTGCAAACAGAGCTAGGTTTCCCAGTCCCGGAATGGGATGGAAAAAAACCACCAATGAAAATAAAATAAGAATTTTATTTTTTTTTTAAAAGAGACTTTTATGAATCCAAATTAAAAAAAAAAAGTGAAGAAAGCCACTTGATTAAAGCGATGCTTCCCGTAACATTTTACCCAGCAAATTAAAAACAAACATCTCCCCCCTCCCCAAATCTGCAGCAAGAACTTGGAGTTACAAATAGAGAAATGCAACCACTCGCCAAGAAAGCAGAAAGCACTACCAATTTGCGTCAAGCACCTGCGACATAACTTACTACTGTTTCTGCTGGGATTAAGTTTCCATTGCTGAGCTTCACCTGTGTATCTGGTTTTGGCTTTTTTTTTTTTTCCAAACCAAGTTTTGATTAGTCTGTTTGCTGAGCTGTCAGCATGGTTACAATCAGTGGGAGTAACTGGTTTTACTAGTGCTGAATTACAGATTTGCCCATGCCTGTCTCAGTAGAAGCAGTTTTCTGCATTTTGGACAAACCATGAATTCCCTCTGGATTAGAACATGATTATAGGAGATCTTCGGCTTTGCTTAAGTCTAACAGGAATGGAAAAGCTTCTTAAACACTATCAATGCTCTAGGCTCGATAAGGTTTCACTGCAACTTCTCTGCACACTAAGCATACTATTCAAACTGACCAAAAATCAGCATCATCATCCTTTTATGCTAAAGTTGTGGTGTTGGTTTTTTTTTGTTTGTTTGTTTGTTTTAAGAATGAATGGCATTTGGGGAAAAGAATAAGCAAACAGACATCATCTTGCACTTGCTCAGCCTCTCTCATAGCTCATCAGCTTAATGTAGTCGAAGGCCTTAAAAATTTTTAGAAGAAGTATGCTGGTACAGTCCAGTTGAATTAGATGCGCCGCTGCAGAACTCTAAAACCAGGCCAGTGGAGCAGGCTACTTTCAGCACTATTTGCAAGGAAAACAATAAAAAACCGACACAGTCCCCATTCTCTGCGGCAGCCATCTGCCCTCTCTGCATGCAGACTAACTCAATTTTATACTGCATTAGACTCTTCTAGGCAGAGCTTGAGCCAACCAAACTCTGAGATGACAAGCGAATGGCATTTCTTTGTAAATAACACAGTGAAAAAGTAAAAGAAAATATGTGTGTGCTTAGATAGGCTCACTATCTCCCACGCAGCTCAACAGTAGCTTAATTGCTTCTGTAGCTTCTCCCTGAATTCGCTCTGATGTCCTGTATGCCCTCTCCTCCTGCTCCCATTTTTCGAGAGCCACAAACATACCTGTAAGGTGCTGGTTAAAAAGTTGTCCTGAGAGATAATGTCCACAAAAAAATCAGCTGGAATTTCACCAAGCTGGTGATACAGCACAGAAATGAGATTGATGTAAAGGTCTTGATACTTCCTTATGGCATCTTCAGATCGGCACAGGATGTTTAAGAGTCTTTTCCAGTGCTCAAATGCATCATACACATTCCCGACCAGGAAGCAGATGAAAGCAAACTGCAACTCAGCTGCACATATTCAGCAAAGGAAAACAAAACAAAACACACATTAAGACTAAAACCACATCCAAGGTACGTGTCCTTTCAAAAGCTCTGTAAATGATTGCATAAAACTCTGGGTTTGCCTTTTGCACATGCATTCCACCCTTCCAGCGATTCTGCTAATAGCAATCAATACTCCAAACGCTATTTCCTAATGCGCTGCTCTTCAGCTGGAGAAAAATCAAAGCACAACCAGGCAGGTCCACCTGTAACTGTAACTAGCATCTTTGGAGAGTGACTTTACAGACAATCAAAGTACACAGCCACCTAAGGACTTTCAGTGTCACCTGTGTTCTCAAAACAACACTCAAATAAGAAGTCAGATATTGCTGTTATTCTGCAAGCACTCACTCTGCCTGTGCCTGCGTTTCCAGAGCCACACAGGAGTGTAAATGCTACTGCCCATGAATGCAAGGGCTGTGGGAACACTGGGAGAGGTGAGCAGTGCATTAACATATGTTTTTTCCTTGTTGAATTAAGGGTTCATCTCACTGGACGCTTAGCATCAGCTATTTTGCCAGAATGATGGCGTCACCATTTCCAAAGGTAATTTATTCTTTGTATATCCTAGAGTTGTCTTTGATAATTTTGATAAAGTATAAATTGTATAACATTACAATATAGAGAAAAATGGAAAAAGCTAAAAACAAAGGCTTATTCCACACGTTAGTAGCCTTGAGGCTCCAGCTTACCTGGGTTCCCGAGACAGAACAAAGCCTCCACAGGAGGTTCAGGACCTCCACAGATTTGATGCTTATTCATATTACAAGATGCCAAAAAAGGCTAGCAAGTAATTAAGACCCTGCGAGCGGCAGCCACAGCCCTTGCTGTGGATGCCTCCTGCAGCAGGGCTGGCAAACCCTGAACGCTGCCACAGAGAGTCGCCAGCAGCACATAGCAGAGCTGCCACCGCTCCAGCCAGGGAGGGGACGGGAACCACCGGCTTGAAGATCCAATACCACCGAAACGGGAACAAGAACCTGAAAATTCCCATGCTGAGTCTCATTCAATGCTCCAGGACTCCGTAAGCTCTGTCCTCAGAGGTTCACTTCACAGGCAAAGTGCCAGGCTGGTGCCAGATGACAGGCCCCCTTTGCACGAGATGCAGCTCGGGGCCACCTGCAATTGCTGCTTTCGACTTAATTTGAGGCAATCTGGGCACCAAGCAGAGCACCCAGGAGCAAAGAGAGGCAAATATGGCAGGCTGGCAGCTCCAGACACTGAGCACCACATCCTTGCACCAGTGCAACTGGAACAGGCCCTGTAGCTGCTAAAAACTCCACAAACTTCTGTCTTGTGATTAAGAGAGATGCCTCAGGGTGCCAGGGAACAGAGTGCATAGAACATGCGCAGGTTTCATCCGGGGGCTCTCATTTTACAGAGAAATTACTTTATTCTCCCAAAACAGGAAAGGGTCCAGAGGAGGCCACAAAAATAATCAGAGGGCTGGAGCCCCTCTGCTGTGAGGACAGGCTGAAAGAGTTGGGGTCGTTCAGCCTGGAGAGGAGAAGGCTCCAGGGAGACCTTAGAGCGGCCTTTCAGTACTTAAAGGGGGCTTATAAGAAAGATAGGGACAGACTTTTTAGCAGGGCCCATTGCAATAGGACAAGGGGGGATGACTTTAAACTATAGGAGGGTAGATTCAGGTTAGATATAAGGAAGAAATGTTTTATGCTGAGGTTGGTGAAACCCTGGCCCAGGTTGCCCAGAGAGCTGGTAGATGACCCCATCCCTGGAAACATTCAAGGTCAGGTTGGATGGGGCTCTGAGCAACCTGATCTAGTTGAAGATGTCCCTGATCATGGTATGGGGTTGGACTCGATGGCCTTTAGAGGTCCCTTCTGACCCAAACCATTCTGCGATTCTATGAAAGCACCCGATGACTCTACCTGGCCATACGTGGTACTCACCAAGCAGATCCAGAGGCTGGCTGGTGTACCGCTGGCTAATCACCTTCTCCAGAGCGTAGCTGAGGTCCATGCTGTGCCTGGTGATCTCCTCCGGAGTAGCACCCTCGGGGTACATCTGCTTCGGCAACTCCGTGAACCTGATCTCGGTGCCGGCTTTCGGCTTCATCTGGGGCAGCCGCGCCATGCCTTCGGCGTAGCTCCGGCACTCGGCGTCGAAGCGGGGCAGGTGCTGCTCCGCCCGGTCTCTGGTGTGTCGCCCGGCCACCACCGGCAGCACCTCCGAGAAGGCGCAGATCCGCCCGCTCTCCGGCTGCAGCTTCTTCATCGCCGCTTCGCTGATGAAGCTGGTGAGGGAGACCCACTTCTTGAGGGTCTCGTAGGGATAGGGCCCCAGGAACGCGTCCATCTCCTGCAGGTTCTCTCGGAAGGCCTCGGCCTCCCCGGCGGCCGCCAGCCCCACCGC
>VZSZ01002620.1:253361-277927 GCA_013398815.1 Ibidorhyncha struthersii
AGTCCCTCCCCAGCTCTCCTGGAGCCCCTTTAGGCACTGGAAGGGGCTCTGAGGTCTCCCCGGAGCCTTCTCTTCTCCAGGCTGAACCCCCCCACCTCTCCCAGCCTGTCCTCCCAGCAGAGGGGCTCCAGCCCTCCCAGCATCTCCGGGGCCTCCTCTGGCCCCGCTCCAACAGCTCCATGTCCTTCTTAATGCCCTCACAGCACCACGTCATCCCTCCAAGGACAACAGACAGAGTCAGGCTCCTCAGGGACTGCTGCCGCCTCCTCTCTCTGCGTTTTGAGCATCCTCACAACCTCCTTCGCTGCCCCATGCCTGCGTATGAGGGTCGGCAGCTGCTGCACGACACTGCTCCCAGCTCCACCAGCCACAATACCCAACCTGGCAGCATCTTCACTTTAGACAGAGCAGAGTCCATTATTTCCATGTGCAAGACCCTGGTTGCAAGGTCCCCCCCTTCACTTCTCCATCCTCTTGGCTGGAAAGAGTCCACTGAGGCCCCAAGCTGATTTAGCATCAAACACATTTATTTCACTTTTATTGAATACGAGAACAGTGAGCACACACGCATACACCACCGAGCACTGAAAAGGAGTATGACCGAAGGGGGGAGAGGGAGAACAAGGGAAGAGAAAAGGAGAGTTAGTGAAGGAACAACAGAGCGTTGCAGTTGGTTGGTAAGGTGCTTCTCAAATAAAAATAAATATTATTATTATTGTTACTGTTATTATTACTCATGCAATCGCAGGCCCGGTTTGGAATGAATTTTTGGGATCAGGTAAAAACAGGCACTCGTGTCTCCCACCCCTTTCAACAGAAAGGCCCCTGGAAGAAAACAAGCAGTGATCAGCTATCAGAAACAGAGCAAGGTGATGAGCAGGCTGGGGGAGCTGAGCCCACGCGGGCCTCAGTTGTTGCTGAGCAGCAGAAACCCACACCTCGCCAGGCGAACAAGCAGCGAGCTTTTTTCTTTCATTTTTTTTTTAAATCATTTTTTTTACTTTTTTTTTTTCTCCCCTTAAAAAAAGTTTTTGAACGCTGCCACCCATTAAACATGCCGCGGAAGCCAGGGACTGGATCTGCTCACTCCAAACGTAACTCATTTCAGTCCAAGCGCACATCAAGTCTAACTGTGTAAGGCCACTAATTTTAACAGTAACCTTTGACTTTATAACTGTACACATCATCAAAAGCAAGTATCTAGTTCTGCAGTACCCTCTGGTGGGTTGTAAAGGTGTCAAAGCCAGGTGGGCTCCCTGGGTGTAAAACATACGGTGTGCTGATGAACACCAGCACCACCCGCCTCTCCCTCTGAAAGTGCCACTGCTGATCACAGCTGGTTTGGGGGTATTGGGGGAAAAAAAAAAAAAAAAAGGAAAGAGAGAAAAGGAGTCTCTTTGCAACTGCCTTAACTCTTTTTTGGTGGGGAGTCTGGTCTCTAAAGGCAGCTGAAGGCGCTCGGGTGGAAGCTGGGGAGACCCTCACGACCCGGTAGCACTGGCACCAGCCAGCAGCTCTCTCCCAGGCAGCCTGTGCTTGCGCCTTTCACGTTTGCGGGAGAAACTGCTCTGCCAGAAGGAGAACAGACTTCACGGGGACATACTGGCAAGCAACTGGTGAACCGCGGCTGCCATGGCGCAGGCTGTCTCCTAGGACAGCAAAGGCGGTGCGCAGGGTCTGCCCACAACACCCTCACGGTGTGGGCTCTCCTGCTCACTGTCACCCTCCGAGCCGCTGCAGGGCCTGGCAAAACGCACCTATTTCTGGGCACGGTCCGTGTGAGGGGTGGGAGACTAAAGGCAAAATGGTGCAGAATTGTGGGCCCTTCTGTTTCCGCAGGAGCTAGAGACAATTCCAAGAAGGAAACCCGTTTCTTTCTTTTCCTTTCTGATTTTGGTTCCGAGTCTACCCTAACTGCCTGGTTCACAGTGTACGAGGCCCTGGGCTTGGCCCATGAACCCCTTCCAAAGGCAGCCGTAGAGGAAGCCTGTAGCTAAAGGCTGAGCTGGGATGAGTTGGGGGAAGGCAGCTCCACTGACATCTCCTCGCCACGCGCCTTCTTATGCAGAGGGCCTGGGCTCTCTCCTCCAGCCTGGGATGCTGGAGATGCTCTGTGGTGATGGAGACAGCATGGTCTCTCCTCTGCCCATCCCCAGGCAGGTCGGAGGAACGACTGCCATCTCCCTGCCATGGTTGTCACCAGCCCGCAGCGCCTCAGGCAGCCCTTGCCATTACGCCTCGGGCAGCGGGGGAGGCAGGGCAGAAACAACCCCTCTGCCTTCCACCCTACTACAAAGCTCAAGTAACTTCATTACTGGGATGCAGAAACAAAGCAAAACCACCCCAACCACCGGGATGGCTCAGTGAGCTGGAGAGGAGCGATGAACGCAGTCCTGCGGCTGCCACCTTGCTCCCAACTGACTCCCGTGGCTCTGGCTGGGGGCCGAGGACACCATCCCACCTACAGCTGCTGGAGTTGCAGCCTCAACCTCCTTCCCTGCCCCTCCAAGTCATCACTGACCCTCCGAATCCAACCACCATACCCTGCAGATCCGCCGGCGGGACATCTCCCGTCTCTCGCCCTCTCCCCTTCCCCCCCCAAAACAGCAGCGGCTGAAACCTTCCCCGTTCTCTTCTTGCAGGACCAAGAGTCCCACGAGTGAGCTAAGAGTCTCAAAATACACCAACCACAGTCAATCAAAGTGTTAATAATTTAAAAATGTCGTCACCATATTTACCAGCACTGTTGAATTATTTCAGTATTGTTCCCTCCCTCCCCCCTCGTTATATATAATAATATACATAACTTAAATGCACATCCATATGAAACCCCTACAGGCTGCTTTTTTATAAATGAGAAACCATATACATATCATTTGTTTTGTTTGAAATGAAATCCATTCTTAAATACCTTCAGAGAACAAGAGGTCAGACAAGCGCACAGAGAAGAAGATAAGGAACGGAAGGGGAAGAGTTAACGTAACCCCAAAAGATGCAAAAGAACCAGCATGGAATGAGGAGAAGGGCGAAACAACACTTGCAAATCAGAAAATAACTCTAAGGTAACAAATTCAATGTTTTTCTCTCTTCTTTCCAGAGGTGGGGAATGGTTTTGCTTCTGCTTGTGGTTTTTTATTTCAGTTTGCTTATTTCTTGCTTTGTTGCAAAGCAGTTTTCCTTTCCATTCAGTGTGCAACAAATGAACTCATGATTGTGTATCCTTTAATGTAACATGCAAGATGGTAGCTTATTGTGTTGTTAACAGTATTATTGTTATTATTACGATGTTTTAAATCTTATTTTATCACCAATCCAGTAAATTCTTCAATTTATCTGCAGAGGGTTGGCTTTGTTTGTTGGTGGTGTTGTTTGCTATTCATTTCCAGCATATAGCAGCAGTGCAAGGATGCATTTTGTTTCCTGTTTTTATATATATATATATATGTATGTATGTATATATATATATAATATATTTGCTATTCCTTTTTTAAAAATTTTTGTCTCTCGCCATGAACATTGCAGCCAGGATGTCTATGTCTTGCTGACAAATCCAGCATGAAGGCTCCTTCTCCGCTGTTCTCCAGGTTTGAATACAGATGCCGACTTCCACCAACATTGTGGTCAAGATTCCTGTACAAGGCAGATGGAAACGACCGGTGACGCGGTGCCGATTTCTTTGGCTATAGAAGGGCTCCTCTTTGTATGAGGGCACCAGACAGTAAATTTGCAAACACTTGGGGCCACACTTTGCACTTAAGTACCAGGACCTCTGGTACTTAGCAGGAACTCTGAATTCACTAGGCTGGTGTTGGAATATGGGGGAGATAACAGTGAGTCACTGCTCCCTTACTTTAAGCCATTCAGTTAAAACTGGGTGGCTCCCTAAGCGACACAGAAGTGTCTGGGCTTGCTTGGTTGTACTGTGCCATAGGAGGTAACGTGAGGCAGACGCAAGAGCCTCTTCTGACCTTCCAAGCTGCAATGGAGCTGGTCGCTTTTCCGAGCTTAAAAGCTGGCAATCAAGATCTTCATACGATAAAGAAACACCAAATCACATTTCCAAAGAAGCCTCTCGAAAGGCACCTGGCTGGTGACAGAGCTCCTCCTACATTTTCCAGCAGCGAAGCTGCCTTCGGAAGCTCCCCCTCTCCTTGCCACCAACGCTTCTCTGCCCCTCGGCTGCTCTGACACAGGTCTGCCGGGCTGTGCCACCACTGAAGACCCGCAGCAGCCCGGCTGATGGGGCAGGAACGGGGCAGGAACGGGGTCGGAGCAGGGGGCTAAGAGTGGTGCAGGGCTCCTCCAGCTGGAGGGAAAATGTCTGGGGTTGTGACTGCTTTGGGGCATCTGCAGGGACGTGCAAACCTTGTGTGCTGCTGCCTGCGCCCGTGTGCGTATAAAAAGACAACCTGGGGGTCTGAATGGGACTAAAGAAACCCCTTTTTTATTTTTTTTTTGGCAAACACTGGTCTGAGACTTTGGACTGGCTTTGCAGAACCTGTAGCCAAATTTCTCAGCCCATCCACCAAACTGGTATCAACCCTTTCCCTCCCTGCCCCAGGGGCACAAGCAGGTCCTTTCTTCTTTACATGCAAATGACTCTGACCCCTCTGCTGAGCAGGACAGCGAGGTGGCATCTGCAGAATTGCTTTTGGTGGCATGGCACTGGCTTTCTAACCACAACCAGGTGGCCACGCTCAGAGCCACCATCACCCTGGAACTGCTGGCCCGGAGCTGCCACTCTTAGTGTGGAGCAGCAGCGACCTGCAGCCGGTGGGGATCAGAGACACTTGCCCAGTTGCACCCACCCCTTACACAGCAGGTATAAATCATACCTGGTAACTTCTCCACCTACCTGAGGTTTCTTGTCCCTTTCCTCTGGAGAAGGTTCTGTTTCTCTGTATACCACAGCTTTGGTTACCAGCATGTCGGGGTGCTGTAGTTTTGCCTCTTTGATTGCTAAAGCCAGTGCCTAGAAACCAGGATGAAAGAATTTATCGTCACTTCCCTGGAATCTGGTACGGTGCTCTCAGCCAGACAGAGCCAGCGGACAGAAAGCAGCTGGAGCTGAGTGGGATTCCAGGAGGACACAGAATCACAGACTGGTCAGGGTTGGAAGGGCCCTCTGGAGCTCACCCAGTGCCACCCCCTGCCAGAGCAGGGTCACCCAGAGCAGGTTGCACAGGACGGCGTCCAGGCGGGGTTGGAATGGCTCCAGAGTGGGAGACTCCCCCACCTCTCTGGGCAGCCTGTGCCACTGCTCTGCCACCCTCAAAGCAAAGAAGTCCCTCCTCAGGTTTAGATGGAACTTCCTATGATCAAGTTTGTGCCTGTCACCTCTTGTCCTGTCACTGGGCACCACTGAAAAAAGACTGTTCCCATCCCCCTGGCACTCTCCCTTTAAGTATTTATAAGTATTGGTAAGATCCCCCCTCAGTCTTCTCTTCTCCAGACTGAAAAGCCCCAAGTCCCTCAGCCTTTCCTCGTAGGAAAGATGCTCCAGTCCCCTCATCATCTTTGCAGCCCTTTGCTGGACCCTCTCCAGCAGTTCCCTGTCCTTCTTGAACCACGGAGACACGGATGCAGAGGTTCAGAGCTGAACCCACAGTAGCCTGGCAGAAGAGGCTGGAGCCCACCACTGATCGGGAGGACTCACACACCATTGGGATGCCTCATGCACTGCCTTTCTCGTGCTGTTTTTTTTTTTTTTCTGTAGAGATGTGCTATGTCCCAGGCTCCCTCCTGGAACCCACGCAAAGGAACAGCAGCAATTTCTGCAGCAAAACCCTAGCGCAGGGGGGTTGGAACTAGATAACCTTTAAGGTCCCTTCCAACTCTACCCATTCTACAATTCTATAAAAATCTACAAAAATAATCTAATTAAATTTATTACTATAATTCTAATAAAATCTGAACATTATTTTAGAGCCTTTAAAATACTTTAGCTCTTTAATTTTTATTCTTAAGTAACAAATCCCAAAGGGTTAGGCCACAGGACAATTACCCCGTGGCCCTAGAGATTTGGGTCAATCTCTGTTAATTCACCATAAAAGTTTGTCCCTTTTTGTTCCTCTATCACAGAGGCAGACGCAAAACACCATCACTTGGAGTGAGTCAACCTGGAGTAGAGACTGTGCTGGAAAGAGAGGAAGAACCTGCGTCACTTTGGAGTATTTCAACAGAGAAAGGGCAACTGGAACAGTGTCTTAAAAAGGTGAGCGCATCACTGGGCTCTGTGCTGGGATGTAACCTTTACCGCTGCTTCACCGCTGCAGCGGGCGCTGCTGGGACCTGAGCTGGGGCTTCACGTGGCTGCCACTGCGCCCCGTGGGGACCTGCACTGCTGGACAGGTCTGGGGTCTCAGGGTCGGTTTTTGAAGAGAAGGAATAAACCAGTATGAGGCAGAAACAAAAGCATGCGGTGCTGCAGCCAAGGGCAGCCAGAGCCGGGCAAAGCCAGGGGTGTCCTGCTCCTACCTGGTCCTGGTCCACGTCTTCATCTCCTGTGATAATGATGCGCTTCTCTATTCGGGTCTCGGAAAACCCTCCTTTCACAGTCTGCACAACAAGAAGGAAAGCACTCACCCACGGCCATCTGACAAGGCAGCTCCTGGTGGATGTAGCTCTGCCCACGGGAGGAGGGACAATGCCAGCATCACCTTAGGAACTCCCTTCGTAATTTAACGTATCTCCCACTACCCTTGACCTGGTGCATGGTTAGAACCAGCAAGACACAGCTGGCCACAGGTGGGGAGGAAAGGAAAAGGGCCAGGTGGCAAGTACCGAACACCCCTCCTTCCTGCTCAGGTCCCTCACTGAGTTTCTGCTTTCATTTATGTGCACTTAATTTGGGAACGAAATGGCCGTAGGTGATGTCATCTGATGCAGCCCCTACTCCTTCATCTCCTACCATCACTCCCCCTTCCCTGCGCCACTCCAGCTCTATAAACCTGATACAAGCCGAGATGCTCCAGCACTGGTGCTGTGGGCTTCTCGGGCCAGGGAGACCTGGGGTCTGGCTCCAGGTACATCTGGGAACACTCACCCCAGTTGCATGGGCAGGGACTGGCACGCCTGCTGCTGGCAGCCTAATTTGGAGTCCCTTCCGCCCCTGCAGTTGGCTTCAGGCGGTCGGTAACACTGCGTTCTGCTCTTCCTTCTCGCCCCAACGATGCCCTCCCCTCCCAATCTACCAAGGCGTAGAGGTGGGCACAGCACGCGTTCACAGTCCCCGTGGGTGGTGCGCAGGTGAAGACCGCCCGACGCCTGGCTGTCCTTGCCTGCAGCCCCCCCGCGGTCACGCCTGGCTGGCTGGGACAGGCAGCGCGGCAGGGCTGAACAGGGCACGGGGGTACTGTGCTGCCTCGCCATCCCCCACGGGACAGCATACACTTTTTTGGCTTGTAAAGAGGAAAAGGGGCATTTTCTGCTGTACCAACCACAATATAAATCCACCCATCCTCAAATCCCAGTGGCCTGTAGCGGGACCCCTCCCCCTGGCTGCCACCTTTGGAGCTGCTCTTACCTTGGTAACATGGGTAGTGGTGGAAGTGGAGAGGGTTTCCGCAGTGGCACTGAATATGCTGGTGAGCACTTCCTTCCCAGCGGAGCCGCTGGTGATCTGCAGGACAGAGAGCAGCGGCATCAGCGGGGCCACTACAGGGGAACCCCCAGTGCTGGCTCCCGAGGAGCTGGGACCTTCCCACCAGGATGCCTCTACTCAGCCAAGCACGGGAGGGGAGAGAGCAGCAAGGGAAAGAGAAGACACTGCATTGTGCTTCCAACTGGATCTGGGTTTTTTGAGAGGGCCAGGGAGAGGTTTCCACAGCTACGCCAGGCCCAGAGCTGTGGGAAAGGGCTTCTGCAGCGAGGAGACGATTTCACGGCTGCGTTTCGCTCTTCCCCATTGTCACGGTTCCAGCTGGGATGGGGTTAACCTTTTTGCTCGCAGCTGGGGTAGTGCTGTGTTTTGGATTCGGGATGGGCATAGTGTGATAGAACACTGATGGTTTTGGTTGTTGCTGAGCTCTCAAGGCCATTCTGTTCCTCACACCGCCCCACCAGCGAGCAGACTGGGAGGGCACAGGGAGTTGGGAGGGGACACAGCCGGGACAGCTGACCCCAACTGGCCAAAGGGATATTCCATGCCACGTGACGTCACACTCAGTANGGAGGGCGGACCTCCCGCCTGCCCATGGGAAGCGGTGAATGAATTCCTTGTTTTGCTTTGCTGGCATGCATGGCTTTTGCTCTACCTATTAAACTGTCTTCATCTCAACCCACGAGTTTTCTCACTTTTACTCTTCCGATTCTCTGCCCCATCCCACCGCGGGGGGAGTGAGCGAGCGGCGGCATGGCCCTAGTTGCTGGCTGGGGTTAAACCAGGACAGCATCCTTCTGCTCTTCCCAGTCCCAACACACCAGACAAGGGTGCCAGTGCTGGGAACAGGGGAGGGGGCCCTATGGGACCAACCCTAGCCCGCCCCCAGCCCCGCAGTGCTGCCTCCCTCCCTCCCCACCATGTGGGGCACCATGTCCCCGCTCTCACCGGTGAGAGGGAGCGAAGGTCTGTGGCAGGAACAGCTCCTTTCCCAGCCTTGGTGCTGTGCTCCTGAAAGAAGAGCAGATGGGCACGTTGGCTCGGATGCACCGTGGGGACAAACATGGTAGGTCGCCCTCCACAGACATCCCCAGTGAGGCAGGGTCCCCCCCACCCAGCACCACCAGCCCTAGTCACCCTCGCCGGAGCAGAGGGACCGCAGGGGACAGCGGCTCCCCCACCTCTCGAGGGGTCAGCCCCGCTTACTGAGGTCGCCAGCGCGGTCTCTGCGGTGGCAGCTGGAGCAGTGGCTGTGGCGTCCCTGCTGCCCAGGGTGCCTCCTTCCACCTGCCGGGGCAAAGGAAACCTGGTGAGCCTGGAGGTGCCAGGGCGGGGGTGATGTTCACAACAATGGTGCAGCCATCATTGCTGCCAGAGGAAGCCAAGGAGGGCCATGGGGCCACAGACACGCGTAGTGCAGCATATATGGTGGCCGTCACCTTCTGGAGATGTCTCCATGTGCCAGCGCTGCCGAGCGGCATGGTAGATGAGGCCAGGGACGCACACAGAATATCTCTGGGTTGGCTTTGGTTTAATGTTTTGGGGACTTCAGCAAGACAAGGGTGAGCAGAGGACCCCGACCACCCTACTGAGCCACCTGCCCTCCCAGCGCTGCTGCCTGAGGACAAGTTTTACTGGACCGAGGCTTGGCAGAGCCATCGGGGAGCAGGGCCACAGGAGGACGGAGCCACCACGTCACCTGGGCTGCGTCTGTGGTGCCGACCTGGTGGGGAGTGGAGCCGTCTGCTTCGGGCTTCTTCATGCCTGGCCCCAGGCCGACAGTGACAGCATCCATTTTTGGGGCTGATGACTGCAGAAGAAACACAGCGAGTCAGGCACTGGGGCACGATGCCAACAGCCCTGAGTGCTCCTTGTGCACCAGCCCCCATGAGCAGAGCATCCCTGCCCCGTTCCTCTGCAAGTGCCACACACATATGACATCCTGCGAGCGTCACGCGGAGCCCTACCTGGGCAAGGAGCAGAGGCCAGGCCGCTGCCCTGGGCAGACGGCCACCACACAACATGCCCTGTGTGACTGACAGACCCCAAATCAGACCCGATGCTCTGTCCCTGGGGTTTTCAGGGATCTTTTGGATAGATTTATAGACACCATGGGTTAGGTGAAACTGGTCTTCAAAAGGTCACCAAATCCATTTCACTCATGCCCCGCAGCAGGTTTATGATCTGCACCAGCTCCCGGCAGCTGTGGTTAAACAAAGCCTTGGGGGAATGGAGATAGGTCCCCCAGCACTCCCCCGCTACAGCAAACGGGCTGCCAAGGGCCTCTCCTGCCCAGCGCCAGCCATGGGGCACCACGGGGCTGATCACCCATGCCCATGGCCCCACTGTGACCCCATGGCGTCGGATGCTCTGCACATGGGTTTCCGGGCTGGCTCAGAGAAAGCTCCTTCTAACTCTGCAGCTTTTTCCTGACACCAGGTCTGGACTCACGCTGGCAGCTCCAGGCAGCGTTTGGGACTTATCTGCCAAGGCTGGAGAGCCGCCCTGGCACTGACTGGGCAGGAGATGGCCCTGGCTCGGTGCAGAGGCAAGGCTACGCTTCGTCCGAGCTGGGCCTGGCTCTACCATCCTCTCCCTGTGGCGTACGCTCAACTTCCACACACGTCGCATGCATTTTTCTCGGCCCCGTTACAATCACTCCCGGCATAGGAGTGACCCCCCACGAGCTTTGGCGCGGCTCCCACATGCTACTCAGTAAACCCCTCCCAGCCCCGGCATGGCCAGAGGGGTTAGTTGGCAGCACATTCCTTTTCACTACACAAACTGGTCACTGACTTCATGCAAAACACGAGGACAGAGCCGCTGGTTAGTGCCACGTGCCCTCCCCACGCTGACATGCTGTAGCGGTGCGAGGGACAGGGTAGGCAGCCAAAGGCAGGGGACTAAGAGATGACGATGACTCCTCCTGGTTAGCAGATGCACAAAACACACGACAGGCTCATGCAACACAGATGACAGCGTGCATCGGGGGAAAACAGCTACACCAGACAGGACCCTGGGGATGTCTGAAAGCTAACATGCTCTTCCAAACCAATGTGGGAGCGTACACCAGCCAGGCAATACCGGGCACCCGCACAAGGAACACGGAGGCGTGATGGCACTGAGACAGTCTCGGTGGCATGGTGTCCCTGTGTACCTCTAGCTGGGAGACACCTGGGCTGGGCTGGGAGACCTTCTCCCCGCCTTTGACATCCTCTTCCAGTCCAGCAACTACTTTGTCAGTGTGCTGGAAGGAAACCAGGCCTTCGTCTTCTGTTTCGCTCTTGTCCTTGTCCAGCTCGGGCAGGCTCCGGGAGATGTCCTCAAAGGCTGTGCCGTGGAAGTCACCGATCACGGTGAAGTCCACCTCTGCTTCCAGGCTGGAGGTTGAACTGACCGTGATGCTGGAGCACTTGCGCTCGATGGCCAGGTGGTTGTCCTTCAGAAAGACCGAGTCCTTCTCCTGGTCCTGCTCCTCATCACCGGTGTCGCTCTCGGGAGCCCTGTGCCGAGGTGGCTTAGCTTTCTCCTCGGCGCCCTCCCTCAAGCCCGCTCTCTGAATGAGACACAATGACGGAGAGAGACGGAGACAGTGAGCACCGCATGGTGCGGCAGCGCTGGCAGTGCCGACAGGGGAGAGGGGAGGAAGAGGAGGAGGAGGAGAAAGAAGGCTGCAGCAAACATCACAGAGTAGAGTCAAACACAACTCAAGCATGGAGACTGAAACCTTTCTGACAGCAGCGACTTTGCAAGGGGTGGGGTAGGGGGAGAAGGGTTATTCAGTCTGATTTTGCCAAAAGTCTATTGGTAATTAATCATCTCAAAAAAGGGTCAGTCACACAGAAAAGCTTGGCCAGCGTGGAGGCACGTCAGTGCACCCGGTGGAAGCAGATGTATGCAAAACAACAGGTCTGTTAAGAGACGTTCAGAAACAGCTCAGGCACCAGTGCTATCGTATGTCAGTAAGGTTGGGCACTTGAAAACAAAACAAACAAAGGGAAAGAAAGAGAGAAGAGTTTGAAAGAAAAGGGCCCCATCAGCCACGCACGGTGAAGGAGAAGCGAAGGAGTGTGCCAATTCCACTGAGAATCCGCGCGGGCCCTGCAGAGCATCGTCCCGAGGGGAGGAGGACCATCCCCACCGAGGCTGCCCCCCAGCCCTGTCCACCGGGGCAGCTGCCTGCGCCGGGGGGTGAATCTGCCCCACCAACACAATGCTCCCCTCCAGAGGCCTCAGGCAGCCGGGGGTGAGTCTTAGGGACGATGTAGTTGAGTGTTTGGTCAGTGTAATTGACAGCACGATCAGAGCCAAGGGATGACCTCCCTCCGTTAGCTCTTCTCCAGACATGGACATACCTCTCAACTCCGCCATCAGAGGGTACATTCCCCCTCACCACGCTTTGCCATGAAGCCATGGGAAATCGAAACCCATGCTGGCCTTTGGGAAATCTAGACCCAACGCTGGCCTTTGCGTCTCCCTCTAGGCAGTTCGCCCTTTGGAACAGCTCTAAGCCCACCGATGCCAGAGGAAACCCACCTCCTGCATTCTGGTCCAAGCCTTTGAAGCCAGAGCAATCCCCGCAACGGGCCAGGCTGTGCCGGCACAACCTTCCCTTGGCACTGCTGGGAGGTTGAGAGGTATGAGAAACAGGGTGTCAGACAAACTCAAGAGGAACACACCTGCGTACACATTTTCGTGTGTGTGTGTATGTATAAATATATACATAACAGCTCTGCAATGGGGAGAGGAGCTGGAAGCACACAGCCCTCAGCTGGTTAAGGTGAGCTTTCATACTACGGTAAGAAGCAGTTAGTAAAACAGCACTGAGACCTGGAAGACCACTGGAACAGCAGTCTTTAAATTCTCTTCTTTCAGGCTGGATTTTACTGACGGGTCAGATAAATCCTTTTCTTCCCCACTTGGTTCCTGAGATTTGCTCTGGATTAGAGAAAATGGTTAGTTGTAAGGAAACGAACTCTACAGGAGCTGATCTAGCGCTTACAGGAGCGAAGAAAGCTATTTCATCATCCAGCCACCAGCTTGCCGAAGACAGGGGAGGGTGGGTGAGGCCGGCGAGCTAAGCAAGAAGGGATATCAACGTAAGAAATGCGAGGGTGAAGCTGGAAGCGTGGGCACGCTGCTGCTAGGGGTGTGTGCGTGTCCGTGACAGAGTCGCAGCTCCTTCAGCCACCCCCCGTCTCCCTCTCTCGCTCCTGGACATGAAGCTTGGGTGCCCGCTCTCGGGTTTAGCGAGCGGCATTCTCCAGGGAGCCAAAATGTCGGGGTGGGGGGAGTCACAAAACAAAAGCTGATGAACCAACTGGCCAGCGGGTCTGCATTCAGCAAAGAAGCCTGACCACACACACATACATAAAAGGACAGGGGATGCAAAGCGACTGCTGTCAGTCAATGGATGTGTGAGGAGCCACTGAACATGATAATAAAGAGCCACACAACATGCGCATGAACTTTCCATCCGGACAGTTCATTGGAAGAGTTACCACGGCTTCTGCCAGTGTGAGTTCGCAGCCAGAGTCGGGGGAGGCCAGGTCAGCACTGTCTTCTCCTTCGTGCTCCAGGTCAACAGAAACATCTTCCTTCAGAGAGAGAGGCTGAGAGGTGTCTCCTGAACTAGCCCCCTGCCCGAGGGCCAAGGAGCCCACACTGGATGCAGGTCCCACCGGAGAGACCGGCACCACCGGCGGTGAGGTGAGGCCTGTGTTCAAAAGCATGTCCTGTGCCAGACCCATCTTCCCCTTTGCTTTTGCTGATGTCTCAGCTTCAGGCACACGCTCTTGTTCCTCCTGGGCTGCCCTTCGCTCTGCTTCACTTTGCTCGAACATCTTAATCTTAGAGGCCACTGAGGTTTTCCTGTAGCTTTCGCTGTCCTGCCAGCTACCTGGGGCCACAGTGACATCTCCATGCTCCTGGGACACAGCTCGTGTCCTCCCAGCCACGCACATCAACGACCCAGACTCTATCTGATGTGTCCCACTGCTCGCTTGCAGCTCTCCCCCACCTTCATAGATCAAGGTAGAGACCCGGTACGTCTTGCTTCCTTGACACAATCCTGCTACAGGGGAGTGGGAGTGTGGGACATCAGCAGCTTCTTTGGATGGAGACTTATCCTGCGGTGGCTTCCCCAGAGCAAGGTCACTGTCCCTGGCGGTTTGTCCTGCTGTAGGGCTCCTGCCCTGCAGATCTTGTCCCACATTAAACTCCAAGTCCCAGGGTGGCTCTTGCGCTTTGGGATCTGCAGTGCGGAGCAGTCCTCCAGCCACAGGACCTTCTTGGGGCAGGTCTCTTACTATGCCCTCAGTCTGTTGTTCTGGTTCTTCTGCCTTGGGAGGCAGCTCTTCCATGCAAGGGCTTTTGTCATAGGACAGTTCTTCCATCCCACTGCCTTCACCTCTGGTTAGCTTCCCTGATGTGGGCTCTGTGTCCTGGGAGAGTTCTTTTGTCATGGGCTTCTCCTCCTGGAGTGGCCCTTCTGTGGCAGGGACTTTGCTCTGGGTTGCCCTCGTTGCGACAAGGTCCGTGTCCTGGGCCACCTCCCCTGTGGTCAGGTCTCTGACCTGGATCGGCTCTGCTGCAGTGTCTGTGTTTTGGGGTGGTCCTCCTGCAACAGGACTTGCACCTTGGTGTGGTTTCCACATAGCAAAGCCTATGTCTTGGGATTGTTCTTCAGATTCAGGATTGGCGCCTTTGGGTATTGCCACCTCTGCTACAGGGCTCATGTCCTTGGGTGCTCCTTTGCCTCCTACAGGGCTTGCCTCCTTGCGTGCCACCTCTGCTGAGGGGTTCACGTCCTTGGGTATGCCCACACCTCTTACAGGGCTGGTGCCCTGGGACAGGTCTCTGCCCTCAGGCTCAGTGCCTGGGGCTGGCTCCGCAGGGACAGGGCTGGATTGCTGGGGAAAGGACGAAGGGGCAGGAGTGCTGGGTTTATCCCCCTCTGCCCCTGTGGTGGTGTGAGGGTGGCCCTGATGAGGCACAGCTGATGGAGACGACTTGGTCTCTATCTCTTCCATCTGAAGAACCACTCTGGCACTTTCCTCCTTGCCGCCGTCTTCTCCAGTCCTTCCCGAGAGTCCCACCACTGCCGTGCGGATGTCCGGGCTCTGTAGCGGGCTCCCTCTGTGCTCCTCAGCCCCACGGCCGTCCCCTGCCAGGCCACACGGCTTCAAGCCTCCCACTGGGCTTTGCAGATCCGTCTCCTCTGGTCCCACCTCTTGGGAACACAGTAGGGCTTCAGCTCCCTCAGGCGCTTCGCAGCCTGTCAGCCCAGCAGATGCTTTCTCTTGCTGTAGGGGCATCGCTTCCTCCCGCCCTGAGGTGGGATGTCCTGCCAGACTGGTCCCATCACAGCCTGTCCCGGTCTGCTCCGGTGCTTCAGCAGGTTTTCCAGACACTGTGCTGTGGTGCTGACTTGCCGAGGAAGGGGGTTGGAACCCTTCTGCCGCAGGTGCCGAGTGCCCAGATCCCTCCCCGGACGTGTTCACAGTGGCTTCTGGTCTCTCCTCCAAGCCAAGCCATCCACCAGTCTCTGAGAGCAGGTGTGTTTTCCTGTCCTTCTCCTCTCCCTCTAGATCTCCTAAGTAGATGATCCTCTGGGTCGCAGAAGTCTCTGAGCTGTCATCACTAGCCTTCACTTTAATTTTAACGAGCTCTGTGACTGTGGCTGGCACTCTAGCCTCCTGCTTCCTGGAGGCTGCAGAAGCACACTCCTTGGAGACCACCTCACTTTCTCCCAAAATCTTGGTCCTTTGCCTCTCTTCAGGCTGCTGACATGGCTTGGGCAGACCTGGCTCACTGGTGGTTGCGTCCTTGCCCTGCTTTTGGGTCTCCTCCGTGCTCTCGGCTGGCAGGCGCTCTGCCTCCTGGCTGGGCTCCCCCCTGGTTTCCTTCTCATAGATCTCATCGTCCCAGACGGATTCAAAATCCTCTGGACTAGCGATCATTTTTGCTCTCGTCTGGGTATCCAGGGCTGCATCCGCTGGCTCTTCCCGGCCTGCCACTTCCTTGGCTTTCCCTACTGCCATCTCCACTTTCGATACGCTCGCACTCATTTTCACCTCTGAGGTACCTGCATGTGCTTCTTCTTTCTTGACTCCCAGAGCTTTCTTTAGCGCTATCGCTTCCAGCCTAGGAGTTTCTCTCTCTATAAATACCCAATGCTCCGAGCCCTGCATTGCAATTGGAGCAAGAAGAGTTAGCATCAAACATACTTTACCTAACTGCTGCTGACTGCTGTCATGAGAAGCAGAAAGTTGATCTGCCTCGGACAGGGCTGACTAAATTATTATTATTATTCATGCAAGAGTTAAGGCAGGGTCTATGCAAAGAGCCTGGCAACTCGCTGACGGAGGGAAGGGACCAAAAATAAGGGGGCTGATGCCAAGACGGGGACTGAGCCCTCTGTCCTCTCCAGGGACCATGTCTGGGAGGTGGCTCACGGACATACCTGCAGTATTGGCAGCTTTGTTGGAAGAACAGAAGTGGGGGCAACGCTCCCAGCAGACACATTAACAGCCATCGGGGCATCTCTCATGAGGCACGGGAACACAGCTGGGGAAACCCAACTGGGACTCCCCACCTGACTCCTGTTTTCAGCTGGCTCTAGCAATCCCCCTGAGCAAAGGGTGAGATCTCATCGCAGGCAACGGGCTGTGTTTTGAGTAGCTTCGCTCTCAGCTTCATCCACGTGCCCAAAGACTACGTCAGGCTGCCCGGACCATGAGCAAGAAATGAAACCAACTTTTGGCATCAGAAAAGCCCTTTCCCCTTCCTACCAGATGCTGCAGCTCAGATTCACTCCAAAGTCCATCCTTCCTTTCCAGCTCTCCAGGGAAATCTCATCAGAAGCAATTATCTAGCAGAGGTTTCTAGTAATGCTGAAACCAAGAGGTTCAGAAAATGTAACCTGTAAAAGGTTACCTGAGAAATGTAAAAGATGACCGCAGGCTTGGCAGCTGAGACAGCTACAGGTACTGCAGCAAGGACTGAGCAAAGGTTGTGGAGCGTCCTGCAGCAAGGACACAGTGGGTATGTGATACACCCCACAGCGTATCGGTGCTGCCGTGCAGGCGAGGATGCTAGATTACTGTTACTACGCACGTTTGTCCTGCAAGACAGCTAAAGACTTTGCGAGTGCCAAGAACAAAGCACAGCTAAAATTCAACCACTTCTGGAACAGAGGGTAGAAAATAATCCACAAGACAGCAGCAGGAAAACACTTGCCCCGATGAGGAAGCCCAGCAGCCTCCCCGGCCATCCTAGTGTAGGCAGCGGACGCGCAAAAGGCAATGCTGCCAGCATGGTCCTGCGGAGTTCCCCACGGGGCTGGCTCTGCCCATGACAGCGGCTGCCGGGGCACCAGCCCACGGGCAGAGCCGGCGTCACTTCTGCGGGCCAGGCAGGACCAACCCTCGGTGGCACCAGGACGCACTCCAGCCCCTGCGAGCCGGGGGCTGGCTGCTCGCTCCCCGCTCAAACTAGGAAAAATAATCCCTGAAAATGTGAGCCATGCCCCACGCAGGGTGAATGTTTGGAGCAGTTGCACCCAAAATGGAAACCTAACAACTGATACTGAACAAGGGGAGACAGGGGGGTCAGAGGGAAGCAGAGCGAGAGGGAAGGGAAAAGAAGATGAGATTAGAGGAGAGAGAGAAAGGAGGAAAACCAACTACTAGTGGAAGGGCTTCCACAAGGAGGGGGATTGAAAATTGGTGAAAGCCCCCGGCAAAAAAATGCCAGGTCCCAGCTCCTGCCTTCTTTACCAGGTGCCACAGAGAGCCAAGTGCCCTGGGCATGGTGCCCCGGGCCTTGCCCTGGCAGCACCCGGGCAAGCAGCAGACCTCACGCCTCTCCCCCTGCCCCAGGCTCTGGCAGGACCGTGGCTGCCCCCTGAAGATCCCACCCCCGCCAAGTGCCAGCAGGGCTGTGCCTGGGTGGGAGACACCACGGGGGGCTGCTCAGAGGGATGGCCCAATGTTGGCTGCCTGTGAGAACCCCAGGGCAGAGCCTCCTCGCACTGCCGGCACAGCCGCTGGGATGGCACACGTGCATTGCAAGCCACGCCACACACGTGGCAGTAAGGGCACTCTCCTCCACAGATAGAAGACGGATCCTTGGCAGGGACTCTGTCATGGCACCTACACCCTGCCACAGCCAGGCACCCGTGCTGGAGGAGCCAGGTCTTCAGGAGACCTGTCCCCCGCCAGCTCCCTACAGCATCTCTCGCACAAGCCTCTCTGACATCCCCTTACCCCGTGCTCCCAGGCACTCCGTGTCCCTTCCTCCACACCAGCCTCCAATGCAGGTTTTATTTCTCCCTAGTCCATGGAAATCGCAACAGAGGCAGTCAGCGACTGCCAGGAGCACCAGGTTGCACCTAGGTCTTTCACAGTTGGGTCTGACTCATGAAAGCAACATTATCACTAACTCGGTGGCCGCGTTGGGCCTGCGGGAAGCCCAGGTTGGTCTCTGGCATTCCCTCAACACCAGTCTTCCCATTCAGTAGTGATGCTCATGACCAATTCAACCAGAAGACTGCTTACTTTCCTGAGGGTATAGCAGCTTCTCTTCTGCTCCTGCACTGCGATCTCATTGCTTTCTGCAGCCACGGCAGGGATGGACAGGTTGTGAGCACATGAGCACACTCTTCAGTGAAGCCCTCTCGTCCCCCTTCTCTGGCTGCAAACCAGAGTCCTTTGGATGAGACCTTCCCTCAACAAAGATGATGAGTTTCTTCAGGCTCCTTCTCTGAGTTAAGGCTTGAGATATAAGTTGTAGACCAAAAAGCCTTAAGACAAGTCTTCTGAAGCCTGGAACAATGTGTTCATCCACGGTAGCACCTCTTAACCAGTAAGGAAAACCCAAAAGCTCCAGATTTATTTCCAAACCAGCTTCTTTCTCCTCAAACTTTGTTGGGATGAGCACATCCCACTCCAAGGGAACAGCCAACTACTCTGTGGTGTGATCTGAACTCTACTCCGGAGGGCTCAGTGCCAGCTCCAGCCACAGTTCTGGTTCACGGCTCATGGCAGCCCTTGTGTCTCCAGAGCCTGAGGACTCTTGGGGATGTTTGGAACAAATACGTGGATACTTGGGTATGTCCTCCAGGAAAGAAGAGAGCTTCTGGAGCTTTGGAGGTCAGTGGGCTGGCAGGACAGCGTGTGCCAAGGCAGGAGCTGAGTCTAAGAAGTGATGATGCTGGGAAGGGTCTGTCCATAGAGCAACCTTGGCTTCCCAAGGGATAATTTACTTTCACACTTTGCCCCCGTGCCCCAGTGAATCTGCTCTAGGAACAGGAGCACTTGGGAAGGCCATTCTCACTGTGACCTACACATCACAAGAAAGCAAGCTGGGAGAAATGAAAGAAACGATGGCATGGAGCAGAGAGAGCCTTCTGCCCCTACGAACAAGGTCCATAACCTCGGCAGAGCCCAGGGTAGGCAGGAGTCTTCTCCCTTCGTCATCCTTCAATGTCCCTGACATCTTTCCCTGTTCCTCAGGGAGACCCAGCTCACCTGGAAGGAAAGCAGAGGCCTCAAGACAAAGGAAGGGAGAATGAGTGAATCTTGAGACAACACGCTGGGTTGCTTTGTCACCAAAGCTGAAGAGATTCCCAGCACCTCACAGCCCAGCATTCTGGTCCTCCAGCAGGAGTGAGGACCGAGGGATGGACAGGAGGGTGGAGATGCATGTAGCTGGGGGTGACAGATAACCGTTCCTCAGGGGGTCTCAAGCCCACGGGCACCAAGGGACTTTCTGGCTGAGCGTGATGAGAGCTCCAAGCTCTTCAGATGTGCTGTCCTCACGTCATCACGCTCTCGGGGCCATGAATTCCTCACGGTGACCACAGGCCAGGAGAGGACAAGTTCCCACATATCAGCTGCTGAGTCTCAGCCACTAACACCTGGAGAGAAATCAGCAGTGAGGCCACCTTGGCACCTGCACCACAGTGCAGCCCTGGCACCTCCAGAGGGTGGAGGGGAAGATTCTCTGAATCCAGAGATGTGTGCGCACCTCACTTCTGCTGTTTCTGTCCACCAGCTCCTAAATACTGGCACTTAGAGGGTCCCACCATGGACCGGGAGACACTGCTGCAGCACCCAAGCTTCACTGAAGATGCCTGTACCCTTGTTGAAGCCCGAGGCCGTGCCCAAGCCCTGACTCACACCCATACTGCCTCCTGGGGACACGGGCTCCAGCCAGCCCAGGTTCAGGCTCCAACTGTGCTGGTAGGACACAGCCTTCCAACGCTGGCAGCTTCTGCACTGACTAAGGGAGATGAAAGGATGCATGAGTGGGACCAGCCTCGCCCCTGCCACCCTGCCCGACGCTGTCATTCCTGGGGGCAGTCAGGCAGGACGTGCACCCCAACACCACTGGGCACCATGCTGTGGCAGGGTTGGGTCCAACCACACCAGAAACCCGTCTCAAAGACCAGTTTTCTTCTGCTCAGTGGTATCTTCTCTTGGTTGTCCTGGGAAGCAACCACCATCACATGAGATAAACTCCGTATGCAACCAGTGCCGAGAGCCCACATTCCTCACCCGCGGGCACTGCACGAGGACATCGAAGGCAGCATGACCCTACTTTGCATAGGCATAAGACCAACATTTCCGATGCCTCCAGAGATGCCCTATTTCAGGGTGCCTGTGCCCGGGGAACTGTAAGTGTAGCCAAAGTGAAGAGAAAGCACAAGGGATTGCTAAAGACAGCTTGTAGCTGCCTGCCTGCTTGCACCTGGAGCAGAGACCCGCAGAGTGCCTGTGCCACGGGGTTGGCACTGCCTCAGCACCGGCCTCCAGCCAGCCCTGGGGGTGCACAGCAGGGCTCCACTGGGAGGTCTCTCCCAGGACCCCGTCTCACAGCCCAGAAGAAACAGTCAGGGGAGCAGATTTCACCAACAGCCCTGTCCTGGCGAGGGAACCTGCCCATCGCTGGAGAGGGGACCCACCCAGGGGACTCAGAGGGCAGGAGCCACCTCAGCAGCCCAGAGGGACCCACGGGGGGAAAAACTGAGAGCGAGGGGTGGGGAGAGAAGGAGGATGGTGAGAACCTCAGGAGAGGAGACAAGGCTTTTCTGCGTGAAAGACTCCATGCTTAGGGAAGCTCCGTGCTCAGATGCAAAATCGTCTAGGGTGTCCTCTTCCGTCGTCTGTGCCAGCATGGAAACCCCAGCACCCACGGGGAAAGAGAGAGAGAGAGAGAGAGACAGAGACAGAGACAGAGACAGAGAGAGAGAGAGCACATGAGAAGGAATGAAGGAACAAATGGTGGGTGGGTGGGTAGATGGATGGACAGCTGGATAGATGGATGGAGAGAGGTCACAGCTACTCCAGCTCTAGATGGTCCATTTACATCTCTGCACTTTACATATGTCCTTGTAAAAGAGATGTGGGGTGAAGTCCCTTTTCCTCTTCCCAGCTTGGTGCTTTGACGAGGGGCTGTTCTCACCTCTGCCCGGGTCACCCTGCAGGCCCGGGTCCTCGGTCGGCGCTGGGGACCAGCAGGTGCACGTGCACATCACAAAGCCCCCGCAGAGAGCCCATGGCCCAGCCGCCCCGCACCCTTCTCGCAGCCCAGCCCCACTGGGACTGTCCCTGGAGGGAGCCAGGGCAAAGAGGACCACGGGTGTGGTGTCCACCCTGCCTGGAGCCATGCCCACTGCTGCGGGCACAGGGCTGGCTCCAGAGCCCCCGTTGCGGGGGGAACACGGCAGAGGGGAGAGCCCGCAGGGAGGGTCCCTGGCAGGGAGAGGGCATCCACGCTGGCAGATGCCCTTGCCACACGCTGCCTGTACCGAGCCAACTGGGAACCCAATGCCACAGAGCACCCAGCTGCGACATCCGCATCCCTCATGCAGCACCGGGGGCTCTGCATGTCCTGGCACCCCCAACTCCAGCTCCCCAGGCGCCATCCTTTCACACTCACGGTCCCACTGCAAAGCCAGCTGGCAAAGCGCCAGGAGGGGAGGAGGATATGCGCATGGGATGCCAGTGCGGCACCGCTCAGCCCTCCGACAGCACCCACCACCCAGGTCCTGGCCAGTGAGGGCACCATGGGGCACCTCTGCGCAGGTGCCTGGTCCTGCTCTGCTGAGGACAGCTCTCGGGCAAGAGCTGCACCGGGCACTGCCACGCACCGGCCCTGCTGGTACGAGGGGTGAGGAGAGCCCCATCTCCCGGGCCAACAAAGCCACAGCCCAACTCTCAGGTACCACCAGAACACAGCCCTCCAGAGAAAGATGAGAAGTTGAACCCCGTGCAGTGCCTGGGCACAAGGGGAGTTCGCTACCAGCAGTGTGAAAACAGTTAACAAAAATTAGAGACGAGGGCCTGACCAAAGGCCCCCTCCCGCCACCCCGTGTCCCCACCACCTAGTTTCCACCATGCTCCCCCCCACCAGAGTTGCACGGGAGGCAGAGACCCAGAGCCCAACAGCTGAGGAACACCTCCCCGCGAACAACCTGACCCCTCCATAAGAGAAGCAGCGAAACAAACCTCGCCGGCCTTTTCTGGGGTTCCCTTTGGTGTTTCATCCTCATGCTTGGGTGAGGAAGAGGCTGGCGAGGAAGGAAGCCTCCTGTCCCGGTCCCTATGGACCAGCTTGCTGTTGGGCTCCTTCAGGGTCCGTTTCAGCTCATTGATGCTGGCCTGATGCTTCAGCAAAACATCTTCTGGCTTGTCTAAAAACTTGGGGAAGGAGAGAGGAAGATAACTATGATTAAAGCACCAGCCAAGGCAAAAGAGACCAGCAGGGGCACTGGGGAAGGTTTGCTTCACACTAGGCTTGAATTTAAGGTCTCAGGAGCCAAATGAAGAGCGTGTCAGAGCACCCTGGTCTGCAGTTCTCACTAAGACCATTGCAGGGAGCAGCAAACAAGCAGCACGTGCCCAAACACGTGTGGCAAGCTTCCCTCCACGAAGGGCACAGCACGCCCCTTCGGCATCTCCAGCACGGCCCGTTGAGCACAAGCTAAGCCACCTGGAGGAAGAGAGTGGGCTCTCCCTTGGGATCAGCAAGGGATCGGGCCCTGTTGGAAACACCAGCAGCTGCCTCTGCTGCTCTCACATGATGGGCACAAAGGGAGCCCGAGCTGCTGTCCCGGCAAGGCAGGAAACTGGCATTTCCAACGGAGCTCCTATGAAGTTGGCTTCTGCCAACGAGCAGGAGGCCAAGGGCTGGTCGGAGATGTCCAGCATGGATCCAAGCCTGGATCAACGTGGACCAGCCTTGGCCCAACGGCAGCCTGGGGTGGGGTGGGGTCTGGCCTGCTGAGGAGAGAGGACTGCTCAGAGCGCTCAAGTGCAAGGTGGGGTTTAGGCGTTAGAGCATCGTTTTGTGACGGTACAGGCACCAGGGTGGCTCCCCTCGTCCTGCCGCAGAGGTGGGCAAACTGGCTCAGAGCAAGAACCAGCAAGAGCAAGAACCCGGGCTTCCGCTTCAAACTCAAACCTCTTTTGAGGTTCGAAAGGAGTCACCTAAAATACCTCCCCGGTATTTCTCCTCAGCAGCAGCCCAGAGACCCAAGAGAATCCCATGAAAACCCCCGAGCAAATTACCCAGATCCTGAAAGCTCAGCGCAACTCACGGAAACACTCCCCCCGTGGAGCCGCGTGTCTGAGCCGTGGAGAAGTGCTTCGTGGTTTGCCCACCTCTGGGCTTGGGGTGCGCTGGGGGAGCAGCACATGCACATGCAGGGGGTAAGCAATGAGGCGGGCAGGGGAGGGACCGGCGCCGGTGCCCACCGCCCTGGCGGGGTCTGCCCTGTGGTGCCGAGCGGGACGGTGAGGGCCGTGTGGCGCCAGCGTGGCAAACCCCCATGGCCTGCCTGCGTTTGCCCCCATCCGCAGCTCCGGTGAGGATCTACATCCCACTACGAGTGGAGGGGAAACCCCCGGGGAGCAGCCGTGGATTTTAGGCTGGGATGAATGGTTCCTGCTGGGGGGCCACTGCGGACGTGGGAGTTTGTGCAGGGTAGGGCAGAGCCTCCCTCTCCTCTGCGACAGGCAGCTGCCCTCTGGCACAGGCGGTGGGTGACCGTGTCCCTGCAGGCAGCCAAGCGGGCGCCAAGGGCAGCTCAGAGACTCATTTGCCCCAGGCAGGGTGGGACGGCAGCGGCAGCGCTGCGGGGAGCTCCAGCCCGGCTCTCTGCGGAGAGGAGCGGGGGGCTGCGGGAAAGCAGAGCCGCCAGGCAGGGCGGGTGACGGAGGCAGCTCGGGTCAGGCAAAAGCAGAGTGCGGGGTCGGGGCGCCGGCGGGAGCGATGGGACCAGCCTCCACAGGAGAGCTGGGGCTGCAGGGCTGGACGGAGAGGAGACACGAGGCGAGGACATGGCGGAGTCAGTAACACGAGCAGAAGCCAGGTCTTCCCAATGGGCCAAGGACTCGGCGCGGGGGCCTGGCCGTTGCGCCTTGGGAGGGCTCTTGCTCACACGTACGATTAGGACTACCTTACTTAGTGGGATAGAAGATGCCGTGTGCGCGCTGGGGCAGATCCCCAGATCCTGCTCATTGGGCTTCTCTAGCATCCAACCCCCCCGCCCTGGTGCATCTTGTATTCCAGTAAATAGGGTGACACACAGTGTTGCTTTGGGAAGGATGGACAATATGATGCACCGATGAGGACTAATACTCCAGAGAGAGAATACCTCCTGCTTGTGCCTGGGGGTTGTTTCGTGCTCCGGCTGGCAGCAAAGAGAGGGTTAAAAGTAACCAGCAGGGTCAGTCGAGGGAACTTGTCACAAACATCACAGTTAGGTTGATGCGCTGGTGGGGCGCAGAAGAACCGGACCCCCCCTCCCCTCGCAGCATGGGGCTGAAATGGGCTGGGGTGTCCCTGGGCCAGCCCGGGGGCTGGGGCAGGGAGTGGGTGGGCTGTGGCGGGGCAGTGGTGGGCACAAGTGGGCATTGGTGTGCCTTGACTGTCCCCATCCCCATCGTGTCCCAGAGCC
>VZSZ01002620.1:278258-294361 GCA_013398815.1 Ibidorhyncha struthersii
CCCCCTCCACCTCCCCCCTCCTCTGCCCGCCTCGTCTGTACCTTCAGCTCCTTGATTTTCGTTGGGGTGGTCACCTCCTCGTCCTCCGTCTCGGACCGTCTCCTGCTGCTAAACTCACCGTCCTCATCCTGCTTCTCGCCCTCTGCCCCGGCGTCGTGGTTCTCGCTGACGGAGGCTGGGCGCGAGAATTCTGTCCGTGGGGGAGNCCCCTGCCTCCCACCCTGCCAGCTCAGGCCTGGAGGCCGAGGAGCCCCAAACACCCTGCAGCAGGGACAACTGGTCCCAGGGGTCCCAGGGCACAGGGAGCCGGGAGGAGCCCTGTCCCCAAGCAGCTCGACCCCAGCCCTGCCATGTCCCCCTGCTCGTGCACAGTCTGAGCTATCACTTGGGGTGGGGACAGACCCTCTGCCACGGGGACATGGTTGGGGACAGCCTCCAGAAGGAAGCCTGATGGCTGCTCTAACCCTGGCAAATGAGCTGAACTGCTCACAGAGATGAGCTGGACAGCATCCCCCTCGTTCCCGCCAGCCGACCAATCTCCCTCCCCCTCCCCAATTTGGGGCATACCTCCATCAAGGCTGCGAGACATGGTGTACCGTTTGCTGGAGGAGCGCTCGAAGAAGGGAGCCGGGCGGTCGATGAGGGCACTGGCCTGCCGTGTCTGCGCCTGCGTCCGCCCGCTGTAGCGAAACTTGGAGCCCATCACCAGGAAGCCCTTGGGGGGTGGCTCCGGGGACACCAGCCTAGGGGTGAGAGAGGTGGAGTGCCATCAGCGAGACGTAGTCGTGCTCCCCGGTGCCTCCAACCGCATTTACCCACTGCACCAGAGGCAGGAGCATGTCTGCCTCCGAGAAGGGAGGCCTGGAGAAGGTTTGGAGAAGGTCTCCTCACCTGAAGAAGGTGTGATGCTCTATGCAGACCTTCCAGAGACGCTTGGCGGAGCGGTGGTTGGGCAGCTTGAAGCCAATGGTGCTCTCAAACTGTTCATACTTGCGGGGGGGAGACAGAGACAGGCCGTTACAGGCAGATCCTGCCCTAAAGGACATGATGGGATGGGACCTGTCTTGCCAAGGCCCTCAGGTTCCCCTGGCAGGAGCCGTGACCACGCAAAAAAAGTCGTGTCCAAAGCAGTGCTGGAAAAGACCATGCCCAGTCCCTCCGGGTGCTGGGATCACACCCCCACCCTTTTGGCCTAAGAACTTTCCTTAACTCTAAATGGCTTTTCAGTGCAAGATAAATTCCCTCAAGAAACAAAAACCTTTTACAGCTCGTTTTGGTGAGAGGGCATCACTCTCCCTTTTAGATGCACTGTCCTTGCCCTCCCGCCTGCTGGAAGACGTGGGTGGAAATGCATTCTCCCATCAGCGCACATAAAAGTGAAAAGAGTGAAAATGAAGTCAGAAAACGAGCGAAAAAGCCTCCTGATGTCTTTTTTTGTGAAGCACAGAAGACACATCAAAACCAGCCCTCAACCTCCCTTCCTGGGCAACCTCCCTACACCAGCGGGGTCACAGCGTCTGGCCGGTGGGGAAAGGAGCCTGGGATGCCCTCAGCCTGCTGAAGTCACTTTGCCAGTGAGAAAATGAGAGCATGAACAAGAAAGCACTCGCTGAAGGCCTCCACACACCACAGGAGATGAGCTCTCTTGGCCAGCTTGGACTTGGGACCCTTGGGGCAGGGGCTGGAGCCAGGTGAGGACCTTCCCACCAGGCAGCCCCAGTCCAGCAGAGCAGGCACCCGGCTGTGCTCCGGCACCGCACCAGCGCATGGCACCCACCTCACCCGGGCGGATCTTGATGTAGAAGTTGCTCCTCTTGTAGGAAATTTTGAGGATCTTGGGCCAGGCAAAACGATTGATCCTCAGCCGGTCCCTGTAGATGAGGAGGCCGTTGGCGCAGACGCCCAGCATGATGTCGATGCCCTCCGAGTCCTGGAGGAGGCAAAAGGGACAGGAGGGGACCGCTCAGCTGCCCAGTAAGAACCAGTCCGGCCAGCAGTACCACGCTCCCTCCTGCTCAGTGCACTGCTACAAGGGACCATCTGACAGAGAGGTCACTGAACCACAGACTGGTTGTGGTTCTCTGGAGGTCCCCTGGTCCAACGCAGGGCCACCCAGAGCGGCCGCCCAGGACCATGTCCTTGTTGAACCTTCATTGTGAGAGGAAGGGACTGGGCAGGGAGGGGTGTGCAGGCAGCAGGGCAGGATGGGGTGGCACCGGCCATCGCTCTGGCAGCCCCACAGCCCCGTACCTTGGCATGGTGCAGGTCTACTCCGTACATGGAGAGCTTCTTGGCGTTCTCCAGGAAGTGGATTTCCGCTTCCCCGGGGGTCATTCCTCTGCGGGGAGACAGAGGGGGCAAGTGGCCGGGTGCCCCACAGGGCATGGGCCACCTGTCTGGTGCCTTCCTTGCCACCAGCCCGTCTTCTTCTGGGGCTCACCGGTAGGTCTTGTGCAACTCCATGATGCGCTCCTCCAGCTCCCGCGTCTGGTTGGGGGCGAAGCGGATCTCGTTGACGTAGTTGCCCACGTGCTCTTCAGCATCATAGTCACCCAGCTCAGCCTGCACGGCGTAGGAGCCCAGCAGGGCATGTGTGACAAAGGAGCAGGGCAGGCGCCCCGTGATGATGTCCGCCCGGAGCTGCAGGCACAGGTAGTATCTGCAGGAGGGGGCAGAGGGTTAGAGCGTGCCCTCCGGAAGTGGCAGCATGCATCCCTCCTTGCACTGCTCTCGGCAGGGACTGCCACCTCCCATGGCCACCTTCCTGGCCCTGCTCTGCATGATTTAGACATGCCACGTGCAGCGGGAGGACAGCGAGACCCCAGACATTCCCCCGGCTGCCCATGTCCCACCTGAGCCCTGCGCCTCCACACGCTCCCAGCCCATCCCCAGGGAGCTGCCCTGGCAGCTGTGCCCATAGAGGGGTGATGCTCACCTAGTGATGTCCTCCGTGAGCTGGGCAGGGTCTGGAGGGTAAAACTTCACGGTGAAGGCAAAGTTCCAGGGCCCGCCTAGGGAGACGAGAGACCAGTAAGGGCAGCACCCACGCCGGCTGCATGCAGGGGTGCAGGAGCATCCGGGCACCCACTAAGTGTCCCACAACGCCCCCAAGTCCCGCACAAGGCAGGGACAAAGGGGCTCCAGAAGCTGCTGGTAGAACAGCCATCGAGACATCAGTACGACTTGGTTAATCCTCCCCAAACAGCTGGGGAGAGAAAAGCATCACAGTTTCAGGAGCCATCAGCTCAGCATGACCACCAATGTCACAGCAAAAGCCTCACATGTCCCAGAAGGTGACACCTTGGGCAACAGCCCTTCTGCCACCCCAGCAAGGCAACATCACAGGCAAAGGCACACCAGGACCTGTCCCACCAAGCCCCTCACTCTTCCCCCCATCCCTGTCCTCTCTGCTCAGGGCAGGTGGGGATGGTGCCCAGAGAGGGACCAGGTCTCAGCCAGCTCTCCGGTAGCACAGACAGGGCCCTTTGCTCCCCACGCCTGCCATGAGTAAGAGGAGAGGTGGGAAGCAGGCAACTGAACGAGCAACAGCATCCCTGTCCCCGGGCCGACTTCCAAAGCTCCACTCCACGGCAGGTGGGAAAGGGAGCTGCTGGAGGACAGCCACGGCCGAGCCATCCGGGAGCTCCACGGGACGCCCCAGGGCTGGGGAGGATGGACCCTGCCCCGGTACTTACTGCGGATCTGCTTCTTGATCTCCTTGGAGGGGTCCAGCCAGTTCTGCAACGAGGAGAGAGCGGGTCAGGGGGGTTCCCCACCATGGAGGGGGTGGCCACGGAGGGACCCCCCCATGCTCACCTTCTGGCTGTCCGAGTCACAGAAGGTGAGGCCGAAGTAGTCCTTCTCCAGGAGGTTGAGGTGCTCGCACACCATGTCGAAGAGGACCTGGCCTCGGGCGTGCTTCTGTCGGAGACACGGAGAGGCTGATGGTGAGCCGGCTCCCTTGTTCCCCTGGAGACCCGGCAGGCGCAGGCAGCACCTGCTGGGTGCAGGCAGGGAGCACTGGGGAGGCTGCCTGGCCCTCCAGGCAACCAGGCGAGCCCCCGGCAGCACCGCTCTGGGGACACCCAGGCTGTCCCAGGGCTGCGGGGATGGGGCACGGTCAAGCCAGGCCAGTGCGGTGCAGGCAGCAGGTCCCATGGGCCAGGGGGACCCAGTGCCCACTCGGCTCATCCCCCATCACTCCAGCAGACAGTGATGCCAAGCCAGAGAAGGGTCCAGCCAGCTCAGGCACCTCCACTCCAGACCAGTAAGCTGGGACAAACGTGCCCCAGACCTCGCGGTGGCCGGTACTGCCCGTGGGACAAGCTCCTTCCCAACTCTCCCCCCCGGTGGTGGCAGTGGCAGCTGTGTCCCAAAGCACGGCATGACAAACGAGAGCCCTGAAGAGCCCGAGCCATGCGCAGGGATGGAGGGCACCCTCATTATCTGGTCCTTTGAGTTCCCCTGAATTGCCCTTCGTTACTGGTGGCAGCGAGGTGCAGGCTAGCTCATGGAGATGGAAGAACAACCCCTCCCACGTGTGTTTCCCCCCTGTTTACAGCCTGGCAGCTCCCATCTCCCCTCTCCAAGGCATCCATTTACCGGAGTACCTTCTTCACCACGCGCCCCAGGGACAGCAGCCCAGGGCACCAAGTGGCACAGCCCCGGTGGCTCGCTGCCCCCGACTGCAGCCCTGGGCTCCTGCTGCCATCCAAAGCTTTTCCAGCCGTTGCTGTCACCCTTCCCGGGTCTCCTCCCTGCTGCTGACCCGGGTTTTGAAGGCAGGGGCTCACCCGTGGCACATGCCGGGGTGTCACACTGAACGGTTTGACTCCCCTTTTTGATTTGTACTGAATTAAGCCTTAATTAAGCATGTGGGCAAGGCACAGCTATTCCCACGGGGCTGGCGAGAAAGAAGTAAAGCAGCACCAGCCTTTCTACACTGAACCCTCTCCCCTGTGCCCCAGGTGGCTTTTTTTAGGGAGCGGCGGGTCTCTAAAAACCAACCCCATCCTCTGCACCGCCTCAGCAGAGAGCTCGTCCTTACCCACGCCCCGCGAGGGGCACCGCTCTGCCCACAGAGCTGCCAGCGACCCTGCGACCCGTCGTTCTGCCTGCGTGCCGGTTTTGCTTGGCCAACGCTACGGGGAGAGCCAGGGGACGGACAACCCCCGCGGGGCTCGCACAAGCCGCTCCTGTGCCCCCCGTGAGCCCCCTGCGGTCCCTGGGGGGGGGCCTCCGCTCCTTTTCTTCTTTGGGAAGGCTTTCATCTTCCCGACAACCTATCTTCCCACAGCTTTGTGATGAATTTTACCGCTAAAGCGACAGTCAGGGCTGCCAGAGCTCCGAGATCAAAGGCCCCCGCTTGCCTGCGCCATGGGCAGGGGGCCAGACCCCCCCCACACCGCCTCGGGATGCTCACCCGTCCCAGGCAGCCACGCTCCTTACGCTCGTCAATCCTGCGCAGCCGAGACCCGGGGGAGGCAGGACCCGCATACAGATGCAGGGTCGCTCTGCGCAGCCAGCTCCGAGCTGCTGCCAACAAAAACCCGTCTGCCCACTCGCCAGCAGCAAGCGCAAAGCTCTCCCTGGCAAAGGCTCCGGGATTTCTGCTCCTAAACAACCTCAGCTTTTGTATTTTCAAGCAAAGTTGCCAGTCCTTAAAAACGTCCCTCCCACCAGGACGATGCCACGGGCCAGAGTGGCGCTGCCCTCCCCAGCCCGCGGGCAGGAGACAGCAGCGGGCGCTGGGGACAGAAATGGGCGCTCCCGGCGAGTACCGCTCCTCCAGCTGCCTTTGTCCCCATGGCCAGGCCACAGGACCCTTCCCCAAACCAGCCTCAGCTCCTGATTTAATCCTGCGTGTCCCCCAGCCTGTCCTAGAAGGGAGAGGTCCCCGTGCTGACAGCGGCTGCAGCAGCCCCACAGCATATCCCAGTGCCAAGGCAGCCGCTGGCGGGCGCCAGTCCCCTCCAACCCCCGCTGCAGTGGACCAGGGACCAGGGACCCTGTGCCGCCCCTGGCCTGCCGGCTTTCTGGGGAGGGACAGCAAAGGGACGAGAAGATGAACACAGGTGGATGCAAACCCGCCTGGGACAGCCATGAGGGTGCACGCGTGTCAGCCTCTTCGCACCAACGCGTGCACACGCATCCTTCGCCTCAGCACGCGGGACAGCCAACACGCTGCGCGCTTGAGGTGTCGGCAGACGGGGCTGGCGCGTGGATGTGCCGTGCACGTATTGTCAGGCAGAGCTCCATCCCCCGCCTACTAAATTTCTGCTTTTTAGATGCTGTTTTCCACTGTGAGTAGCTGCCAAATTTGGATTCACTGGGCTGAAATTCCCTGCTAGGGTCTGTCTTTTCAGATTTTTTCCTTATTTTGAAATTTCAACTTAATAACATTTCTGTGGATCCTCTTCCCTAGGAGAGAGGTACTGCAAAGCCGTCCTTAGAAGAGCCCTGACACCGGGGACGTGCTGGGGTGGGCAGGGTCCCTGGGCTGAGACGTGTCCCCTCCTCGGTGCCAGCGTGGCTCCCCTGAAGCTGGGACTCACCTCCACCTCACACTCATACTCGGAGGCATCGAGCAGGGTCACTCTGCAGAGGGCACTCTTCACTTTCTTGGTGTTTTTTTGGGGTGACTTCTGGGTCTTGCTGGGGGTTGTTTTGTCAGAGAGCCCATCCGTCTCGCTGTAGTCCTTCTCCTCCATCTCTGTGCCCTGCAGTGGGGAGACGCACTGGATTACCCGGCACCACTGCCAGGACGGATGGACGGGCAGACAGACAGGGCAAGCCCTCAGCAGGCAGAAGAGGGCAGCTGTCGGGGGCCAGGCTGGTGGCCTCGTTGGAGTCCACAGCCAAGCCCAGTTCCCCCACCCCACGCCGCCGGCACAACCAGGGTCCCTGGAAAACGGATGCCCGTGAGCCCAGAGTCAGCTGAGCACCCGAAACCTCCCTGCCCAACCGCCCGGTGCAGCGGGCAGGGCCAGGGCAGCACCGTGCCCGCTGGCAGCACCGCAGCTCCCCGGCGGCTCTGGGGCTGACATGGGGGTACAGACATCGGGGTGCGGCCGCTGCTCCCAGCCCTGCCAGGGACAGCTCAGTCTTGTGACTCAGGACCACCCTCTTCCCCCCCTGCCCTGGCCCACAGCCACGGCAGTGCCATTTCCAGCACAGCCAGCACTCCGGGCTGCCCGTGCTGCTCCTTCTGCCTGCCCTGCCGGCAGGGACCCGCGCAGGCAGCTGGGAAGCAGCCGGCAGAGCCCCTCCACTGCCCGGGTTGTAGGGGACTCCCCTCTGGGGTGTTCCCCCGGGGCTGACGTGCCCACCTCGCTGGGCTCCCTGCAGCCCCCGCGCTGCAGCAAGGACACGGTGATGGGCAGCAGAGCGCGGTGGCACGTCCCCTTCCTCTGCTGCGCCTTCCTCTCTGCCACATCTCACGGCACCCCGTTGTCACCCACTCACCGGCTCTGTATTTCGGGCATCAGACTGTGCCCCGGGCTTCTCATTGGCCTCAGTGTCCCGGCCAGCGGGGTTGGTGGCTGCGGCCGCCTCCAGCTGCTGCTGCGGAGCCTCCTCCTGCGCGTTCTTCACCTCCGAACCAGGGCCCGTCTCCGTCGTCATGGCCGCTGGTCACCCTCCTCTGCCACCGCCACCCACAAGGAGAGACAGGAGGTGTCACCCGGATGCGCAGGGATGGAGGACGCCGGCGGGCAGCCAGCACCCTGGGGTGCCCCGGCCACATGGGCGGGCGTGGGACCTGCCCACCTCTGCCCACCTCTGCCCGCACGCACAGATCCACTACCAGGAGATGGCTTTGCTAAGGGCAGCAGCACAGGAGGTCCGGATTTCATACTCAGCTGAGCCAGAGGAGAAGAGCCAGCGGCGCGGGGAGGGACACTGGTGGCAGGGACCGCCACCGCGGTCAGGGAACAGGGCTCACGTCCCATCCCTGCACTGACAGCAGGGAGCAGGGCTGGCCATAACCCCCTGCTCCCCCCTGCCCTGGGGGGTACCTTCAGGTGCCTTCGGTACCTTCACCAGTATTTTTCACGAGTGGAAGGGTTTATTCTGGGAGGAAAAACCAGGCTGTGAGTCAGGTTAAAGGCTGCACTGACACAGGAAATTGCAAACACGGACAACTCCACATATTGCATCCGGGATGGCTGTTTTTTTTCCCCTCTGGACTTCCCAGCAGCAGCAGCACGCTGGGTTCCCACGGCCGACACGGCCAGACCCTGCATGGCGGCGGGACAAAACCTGCCTCCAGCTCCAGCTGCCCGTCCCGTGCAAGACACAAAAACAAACCCGGGGCCAGGAACAGGGGAAGGGAAGGCACTTTCCATGCTGGGGTGCTCAGTAACGTGTTTTTGCAGCCTTTATGCAAACACAGCGTGGGGCTGGCGAGGCATCTGGAGCGCTGTGTCCAGTTGTGGGCTCCCCGGTTCAAGAAGGACAGGGAACTGCTGGAGAGGGTCCAGCAAAGGGCTACAGAGATGATGAAGGGACTGGAGCATCTTTCTTACGAGGAAAGGCTGAGGGACTTGAGGCTTTTTAGCCTAAAGAAAAGAAGACTGAGGGGGGATCTTACCAATACTTATAAATACTTAAAGGGAGGGTGCCAGGGGGATGGGAACAGTCTTTTTTCAGCGGTGCACGGTGACAGGACAAGAGGGAACGGGCACAAACTTGATCATAGGAAGCTCCATTTAAACCTGAGGAGGGACTTCTTTGCTGTGAGGGTGGCAGAGCAGTGGCAGAGGCTGCCCAGAGAGGTGGGGGAGTCTCCCACTCTGGAGCCATTCCAAACCCGCCTGGACGCCGTCCTGTGCCACTGCTGGAGGTGCCCCTGCTCTGGCAGGGGGTGGCACTGGGGGAGCTCCAGAGGGCCCTTCCAACCCTGACCAGTCTGGGATTCTGTGAGGGCTCCTGGGACGGTCCACGCACACACAGGTGACTGAGCACCCTTTGTGACCATCACCCATCCGCCACTCGGGCTGCTCAAGCCCCACCAGCTCCCCAGTGCTGGGCTCCCTGGGCCATGTCCAGCGGTGCAGGACCTGCTGGGATCGCTGCCACCGGAGCGCCTAAGGGCTGCAGCTTGACAAGCTGGCTCGGTCGGCAGCATCTGCCCACGGTCACATCACCCACCTTGTCCACGGAGCAGCCACACGAGCAGCCCTGAGTAATGCCTGCAACACCAGAAAAACTGTACTTTTTTGGAGTGTGGAAGTCCATACCGGGTATTTCTGATCCTTGTTTCGGGAATGACAGCCCACGTGGCGTGGGCAGGGAGCCGGCTTCTCCCTGAGCTGTCAACCCCAGGCTTTGCCCCAGCCCCGGCAGCACAGACAATGCACTGACAATGCACTGACTGGGATGAGGTCCCAGTGCAGCTCCAGGCCACAGACCCAGCCACCCTGGGGCTGGAGGGGGTGCTTGGTGCCATGACATCCCACCACCATCACCTTCTGCAAGTCCCCACTACCTAAACGCTGTTCTAGCAGGTATGGGACAGCAAGAGCCTGGTGAGGACCACGACGTAAGGCAGGCAAGGAAAGACCACTTTTAGAACCACAGAATGGTTTGGGGTAGAAGGGACCTTTAAAGACCATCCAGTCCAACCCCCCTGCCCTGGGCAGGGACACCCCCCCCCAGCCCAGGTTGCTCCAAGCCCCGTCCAACCTGGCCTTGAACACCTCCAGGGATGGGGCAGCCACAGCTTCTCGGGGCAACCTGCTCCAGGGGCTGACCACACTCAATCAAGAATTTCTTCCTCATTTCTATTCTAAATCTCCCCTCTGTCAGTGTAAAACCATTCCCCCTCATCCCATGGCTCCCCTCCCTGATCCAGAGTCCCTCCCCAGCTCTCCTGGAGCCCCTTTAGGCACTGGAAGGGACTCTAAGGTCTCCCCGGAGCCTCCTCTTCTCCAGGCTGAACCCCCCAACTCTCCCAGCCTGTCCTCCCAGCAGAGGGGCTCCAGCCCTCGCAGCATCTCCGGGGCCTCCTCTGGCCCCACTCCAACAGCTCTGTGTCCTTCTGCTGTTGGGACCCCCCGAGCTGGAGGCAGCACTGCGGGGGGGTCTCCCCAGAGCGCAGCAGAGGGGCAGAATCCCCTCCCTCGCCCTGCTGGCCACGCTGCTGGGGACGCAGCCCAGGGTGTGGGGGGCTCTCTGGGCTGCCAGCGCACATTGCCGGTTCACGTCCAGTTTGTCACCCCCCAGTATCCCCAGGTGCTTCTCCGCAGGGCTGCTCTCAACCCTCCAGTGCCCAGCCCGTGCTGGTACTGGGGGTTGCCCCGACCCACGTGCAGGACCTTGCACTTGCCCTGGTTGAACTTCATGAGGTTCACACAAGCCCACATCTCCAGCCTGTCCAGGTCCCTCTGGATGGCATCCCGTCCCTCTGGCGTGCCAACCACACCACCCACCTTGGTGTCATCTGCAAACTTGCTGACTTTTTTTTACACCGAGAACATTTCTCACACTACAGCTCATGTCCCACCTCTGCCTTTCAGGTGTCCTCAGCACAATGGGGAGATGTGAAACCTTACCCAGAAAAACTACTAAAACTGGCTCCCGGGGATGGGGGTGGGAACGGAGAGGAGGCAAGGGAAGGGACGGGCAGAGAAGACAGAGCGAGTGACAGCCGGGCTCACATTTCCCAGGAGCAGCCCTCTCTCACAGCCGGACGGGCAGTGACACTGCTGCTGGCTGTGCAAGTGCTGTGCGGTCACCGCAGAGGGACTTGGTTCGCACCAAAAGAGCCAGGATTTCACTCCCCCTGCTCCAGGGCCACGCTCTCCTGGCCAGAACAGGCAGGACAACCTGTCACCAGCCCCTGAGAAACATCAGCTCGGCTTCTCCTAACAGACCCCAGTGCTCAGCCGGGGGCACGAGAAGATTTCGAAGGTCACCAGTGGTTTATATTTTCCGCAGGGGGAACAGAGTTGCTGTTTTTCCACTGCAAATTCAAGCAGTTGCAGGTTCCCAGCTCCAGTCCCCGCATGGACCATTCCCATCCACTGCTGTTTGGAACTCAGCGTGTGAACTTTTTAATCGGTGTGAAATCGCTAAAAATGACAACCATCACTTTGGGCCAAAAACAGGCTGAGTTTTTCACTCGAGGTTTCTAAATCTTCTTCCAAACTACTTTCTCCCTGCACCGGGAAGCACTGATCCCTGAGGAAATGACAGGGGTTGTTTAAGGGTGGCAGGCTGGGAATTCATCCCATATCTTCCAGCCAGCCCTGCTTTTGCATATTAAGTTCTAATTCAAACCCTGTGACGATGGGCAAGGAGCCTGATCCTGGGACCCCAACTTTCAGCTGAAGCAGGTGAGAGCACGACATGGGAGTGCCGGGGTGGCAGAGCCCCAGCAAAGGGGTCTGGCAAGCCCCCACGGCAAACTGGTGAGGGGTAAAGGTCCAGGAGATGCCCTGAGGGAGATGGGGCTGGCGGGGAAGCCAGTGACCCCGAGGCACAGCACGGCTGCAGCTGAGCCCTGCAGATGTGCACAGCCCCAGCACGGGCAGCGCGGGCGAGGCGGGGGACACGCTGGCACCGCCACGCTCCCGGGCACAGCCACAACGGCCACATTCAGGAGCCGGTGGGGTGTTGGTGCCATGTCACAGAATCACAGAATGGTTTGGGTGGGAAGGGACCTTGAAGATCATCCAGTCCCACCCCCCTGCCCTGGGCAGGGACACCTCCCCCCAGCCCAGGGTGCTCCAAGCCCCGTCCAACCTGGCCTTGAACACCTCCAGGGATGGGGCAGCCACAGCTTCTCAGGGCACCCTGCACCAGGGGCTCACCACCCTCAGTCAAGAATTTCTTCCTAATATCTATTCTAAATCTCCCCTCTGTCAGTGTAAAACCATTCCCCCTTGTCCTGTGGTTCCCCTCCCTGATCAAGAGTCCCTCCCCAGCTCTCCTGGAGCCCCTTTAGGCACTGGAAGGGGCTCTAAGGTCTCCCCAGAGCCTTCTCTTCTCCAGGCTGAACACCCCCAACTCTCTCAGCCTGTCCCTGCGGGCAGTGCTGCTGCCTGGGGTTCTCTGCCCACCCTCCTCCTGCCCACGGTGGAGCCCAGCAGAGACACCGGGAGCATGGAGCTGGGGCTGCCGGCAGCGTTGCCACTCTCCCCGACGCTGCTTCTCCTGCGGCAGCGCGGGCAATGGGGCCGGGGGGCTCAGGGCTGGCTGGGCACCCAAGGTCAGCCTCCCCCTGGCTGCCCCCAGCGACGGTGGCACCCAGTCCCCAGGGCTCGGGCCGGCAGTGGGACACTGCCAGCCTTCACCGCAGCCTGCTCCCCTACACCCGGGGCTGCTGCAGGCACAGCCACCGAGGCCAGCATGACCACCAGTACCCCCACCGTTCCCTTCGCCAGGCTGGGGGTGCTCAGCACCCTGGGGGCACCGGCAGGACTTCCACAGGGATCAGAGCAGCGCTCACAGCGAGGCAACCGGTGCAACCCACCCCAGCACCTTCTTCCCGCCAGGGAGCTGGATTTTTTCCCCCGTGGACTTTCCTACAGCACTCAAGAGCTTCAAAAGCTGTTTATTATGGGAGCATCTCTGTGCCTTAAGCAGGATCAACCCCTGATTTAAAGGCAGAAAGCACACTTCCAGACAGCGAGAAGCCGGTGGTGCGGGGCGCTTGCCATCACACAGCATGTTCCACATGCCAAACTCAGGTCCTGCTGCCCCACCTCACAGGACAGCCCCCCAGGAGACCCCGGTGTGCAGGGCCATGGGTCAAGAAAGGACATGGGTCCCAGCACGCTGCCAAAGGGACGGTTTAACTGAGGTACTTGCCATCCCAACCCTTTAGAAGGGGTTCAGACCACAACTGCAGCGAGCTTCATTGAGACCAGGGGAACTGCTGTCCCAAATCATTTAATTTGTTTCTAAACATCGCCCACAGCAGGCACAGGACCCAATCCTGCAGGGCAGACAGCCTGCCCGGGCTGTCCCGGCCCTTCCCAGCACCTACCCTTGCTCACGCGCGTTCCCTCAGCAGCAAAGCCAGGGCCAGAGCAGCTCCGGCGCCGAGGCCGACCGCTGCCCGGGCAGCGGCTGGCGGAGGCAGGAGGCAGCGGGCACCATCTCCCCACACCCCTTTTCTCTCTGTGCAGGGCGCTGGCTGAGGGATGACTCCGTACCCACGGTCCCCGGTGCCCCGAGCCAAGCGCAACCCTGGTTTTCAGCAAGGGCTGGCTCGCTTCTGCTGCAGCTGGACCCAAAATGGGCCAGGGGGATATTCTCCTCAGGGCAAACATCAGGCCGGAGCTGGTGAGAGCTCCAGGCTACCGAAAAAGGCACATGAGAACGGTGACTGCGAAGAAAGCCTGAGCAGGATCAGAGGTAGACCTGCTTGTCATGCCTATAATCTCCTCCCATCATCTCCCTGCCTGCTCCTCCTTCCCTCGGTGTTTTCCTCTTCCCCCTTTCAAGCCAGAGTGTGGATTCACGGCTTTCCCAGACGCTCTGCCCCCGCATTTCCCCAGCACATCCCGGCTCCGGCTTCCGCAGCGTTCCCCTCCCTGAGCCTTTCCCTTCCTGCCGCCTCCAAACGGGGTTTCGCCCGAGCCTGCCTTCCCCTTCCTCCTGCCCATTCACTCCCTGCTCCCGGGCTGGGTTTCGAGGCCGAGCATCCCCCTTTGCTCCTGGGCTCTTTCCCCCCTCCCTCCCTGCTGAGGACGCTGCCCGTCCATGACACTTCACTTGTGAAGCATCAGGGACACAAACAGGCACAAGTCTCCGTGCAAAGCCCCGTGCTGAGTGCCCGTACATGTCTCCGCGGGCTCCAGTGCACCTGGGGTGCACAAGGCAACCAAACACCCTCCTGCCACTGCTTTCGGCAGCTGCCAAGGGTCCCAGGGGGCTGATCCCAGCAGCAAAGCCCACCGCCGCGCTGCGGGACAGACGGCTGCTGCGGGACAGATGGCTGTCGTGGATGCAGCCGGAGACGGGGAGCAAGCTGGTCAGACGGAGCACCCTGCGGGAATGGCTGCGCGACACTGGGCAGGGGCTCACAGTACTTGTCAGCCCCCCAAAACAACGGAGGAGCTCCCCAGGGCTGCGGCACCCAGCACCCCTGCCACGGGGGCTGAGCTGGCTGGGGACAGGCAGGACAGCATAGGATGGCAGCCTTGCAGCCATCCCGGAATCGTGAGAGGAGCCCCGGCGGGGAGTCCTGGGTATCCTCCAGGGAAAAAGGAAAGCGGTCCCCAAAGCCCCGGCAACACGCGGCACCCCTGAGCCCCGCCGTCACCCAGCCCTCACCCCCTGCCACCGGGGGACGTGCAAATCCCCAATCCGCTCCGCAGTGCAGCGGGCAGCCTGGAGAGCTCTCCTCTGCTGCTCTGCAGCAAGGCCAGAAAAATCTTATGAGCTGCCCTGTTTATGGTGAAAATGCCGGGGGGGGAAAGGGGGGATCAGAAACATAGGGCGTCCCCAGCTCCTGGACACCGCACACTGCCCCTCCTCATGCGGGGCCGGCAGGGCTGAGAACTGCACTGCCCCGAACCATTCCCCAGCTGGAGAAGGGCCCCGTCTCCCCCACCCGGTGTCCAGGACCCGCAGCTCACCCAGGCTGGTGCTCCCCGTGCCGGGCACCCGCTGCCGGCTAAAGCCCAGAGCATCCCCCACGGGCAGCCAGCAGCACCGCAGAGCATCCCGTGTAGTTGTCTTCTCCGCGGCGGGGCCAGCCCTACCTTGGTGCCAGGTCCCCATGTCTCCAGCACAGCTCGTCGCTGCCAGGCTGCCGCCGCGTCCGAGGCAGTGCTTTCTGCAGAGCCGTCTCTTCCCCAACCCCAACACCCCCGCGCAGTGATTGATGCGTACCGCAGCCGCAGCCGAGCTGGGAACTGGGCTGCCTTCCCATCCCACTGCCGGGCTCCCCCCTCGCCAGCAGCTCTATGCCCGCACCGCAGCCCCTTGGCGTGGTGGGAGGGTCCCATGTGGATGCTGGTCCCAGCCCTATCCGCCCCCCCATTGCCTGCAAACACCTGACTCATCCCAGGCCAGGCACCGGAGAGCCGGCACAGGCTGCCATCCTGCCAGGATCCTTCCCCGTGCATGCGCCGGCAGCGAAGAAGAACTCAGCTCCTGCACTGGACCCACTACACATCTTCATCCCGACTTCATCTCACACTTTCCTGCATCGCCCCATCACCCCCCCGACACACCTCTTATGTGGGCCCTAGGGCAGCAAATACCGCGCTGCCTCCAAAACACGTTACCCACGCACCCCACTCGCACTAGTCAGCTTGGAGATGTACCAGCAGCGAGAGCTGAACAGCAGCTCTTTCATCGCCCCAGTCCACAGCGAAGCGCAGAGCGTGACACCCAGCACATCCCTGCCCAAAGGGCACGTGGCTCCTCGTCCCCCGCCTTGTCCCCCACGAGGGACAATACCACGGAGCAAACACTGGGGCTGGGTACCGCACCGCAGAGGTACCTCGTACCCCTGTAACACAACAGACCCAAGTGTCCATGAAGCACAGCAGCGACAGCGCCGCAGCGCAGGGACGGATCCTGCCTTCGGTGGGATACCCCAGAGCACGGGCAGGGGTGCGAGCAGAGCGGCTGCAGGACGGCGGTGGGTGTACGGGACACCCGTGCAGCCCAGGGACGGGCAGGCAGGGCAGGCTGGAGGTCCGGCAGGCAGGCGGCAGGCAGGGGCTAGGCAATATTCGCCGGGAGGAGCAGCGCTCAGGTAGCCCCCGCCAGTTTGGACACACGCTGGAGCACGCCAAGCCACCAGGAGCCCCAGGAGAAGAAGTGCAAGCCAGGCAGTCTGGCAACTTGCTGGCAGCCTCCCGCTAGCGGGGTGCAGGCACCCACCCGCACAGTCCGGCCACCCAGAGTCCAACCGCACCGGACGCAGAGGGAGAAAACCTCGCTCAGCCCCAGCTGCCCAGTTGCTCACCAGTATGAATTCTCCAGTTGGTACCTGCGGGTTGGGGGTGCTCACCGACCATCCCCCTCACCCATGAACATCAGCCCTGGCGGAAGCGGCAGGGGAGGCTCTGGGGTGCATCCTGACCCCCCCTCTCCATGAGCCCCCCGCGGAGGCGGGGACCCCCCCGCGCCGCGGCGGG
>VZSZ01002620.1:308328-320424 GCA_013398815.1 Ibidorhyncha struthersii
GAAGTCAGATGCGCCCCCCGGGTGCAGGCAGGGTCTCCACCAGACGCAGGCAGAGCTGGGTGGGTGCAGGTCCGCTCCCGCTGCCCGGACTCACATCTGCCCACAGACCCCATGTAGGAATCCGTAGGAATCCATCTCGGATACAACACCAAGTTTGCCACTTAATTTTAACCCTTTTCATCCCTGGCACCGCTCCTCCACTTCCAGGCGACCAGATGCCAAACCCTGCCAGAGGGGTGGTGGGAATGAGAGTCATTTCGATGACGCACAGATATAACCCTGACGAACAGCTGTACAAATCCATGCCAGGGTCAAAATTGGCAGAGATGCCCGGAGACCCCCAGCGCCCACGGCAGAACTGCTCCAGCCTGCTCTTCCCCCATCCAGCATCCTTCCAGACTTCACCACAGGGACGACCTACCACGCCAGCCGGCCTCCCAGCCACGAGGCGGACATTTTCTGGTGAGGAAATATCGCTGGTTTTCCCTCACTCTCCCCCAACCCTTCCATTTTACCTTTTGGACAATCCCGAGCAGTTGTTTTTCTCGGCTGTTTAATCTCTCTCCAGCTCCCGGAGGATGTACGCTTAGCGCCTGCAGAAGCTCACTGAGCTTTGATGTGTCTCAAATTCTGCCCCCAGGCAGGTGACGGGTATTCGGGGAACTTGCACAATTAAATGACAACAGAAGGAAGGGCTGGAGGAGAAGTTTTTAAATAATAAATAAATTATTTAAANTAAAGGGGGGGGGAGAAAACCCCAACCTGAACAAAGCCTCTCCTCCCCACCACAACCAAGGGCAGAGCCCCAAGGAGGGCAGAGCCTGTGGTGACCACCAGTGCCTCCTCCTCTCCTGCTGGGAGAGGAAGGTCCCACTCCATAGCCCGGGCGCCCTGGGCACAAACTCTTGCTCCCAGCACAGGAGGGTGCTGCGGCCACCCTGACCACAGGGAGCGGGGACCCCACCGCCGCAGCCGAGCCGGTCCCACCACGGCACAACCCCCAGGGAGAAATTTGTGTCCAGGACCCGGCTGGCAGAGGCGGCAGCGCTCCCCGGCACACGGCTCGTGCCAAGCAGACCTGGGCACAGGCTGGCCCGGCTCCTGCCCTCCCAGCTAAACCCTCACCAGGACCAGGGACACAAAGCCAGTGGTAGCTCTGGGCTCAGCCAGGTCCACCCCAGCCTGACCCCACTGTCCCACACAGCGCAGCCTGCCAGGGGGGCTACCGGGCACGGAGCAGCAACACCACGGCTGCCACGAGCACGAGGCTCCAGCAGTCTCACCACAGCATGGAGGGGAACATGAGAGAGATGCCCCTTATACCCGGCAGCCATCCCCAATGGGTTCACCGCTTCCCACCGTGGCCTCCGGACAGTAGGCAGGACAGCTGTCCCGCAGCTGGGAGGAGGGTGCGAAACAGCGCAGGCAGCTGCCAGAGGTTGCCCAGGGCTGGGCACGCAGGCAGAAGGCATGGTGGTCTTGCCTGGAAGAGATGTTGGATGGATGAGGGCAGGCAGGGCTGTAGCCCTGTCAGAGCACCAACACGCTGCACCCACCCCTGGGCTGGCACAGCACCGTGTGCCTCTGCTTGCTGGTCCCTTGTCACCCCTCTGGGACCTGAAGGTGGCCCATGATGGATGCCTTGTAGAAGAGGAGGGATGTCGAGACTTCCCAATAGACAGGGATGCCCATCTCAGTCACCAGGTGGATGAGCCAAGTGGCAGCAAGGCCACCGGCCACCCCAGACACCCCCTCACCCCCCCAGCTGGCACAAGGGACCCACATGGAGATGGCTCTGGACCGCAGGCCCCTGAGCCATGCCAGAAACACCCGCGTTCGTCCAGCTCTCCCCAGCCTGCCCCAACTTTGGGGCATCCATCCAGGGCACTATGTAGCCACAGCCACCAGGAGCCACTGGCGTGTGGGCTCCATCACCAATGCCTCTCCGGATGAGGCAGCGCCCACACCGCTCAGCACTGCGTCCCCTGCATCAGGGACAGCCACTGGGGCTGTCACCGCTGGCAGCGAAGGGGTGGGACGGCAATCCGCCCAGCATGGCCGCAGCATCTGCCACGTCTCCCCAGTGGCTGAACGTCTCCGTCTCCCCGGCAACCTGGGTACCAGCACCTCCTTACTTGCAGCTGAGCGGTCTTGTGCAGCAAAAGCCATGCTGAATCCGCAGCAGGATTACAGCAGCCCTCTCCTTCCCTCGCCCTCCTGCCCTTTCCGTTCAAAATTCATCGTTAAAATGTAACGTGGCGGTAAGGAAAAAGAAGCATCACACTGGGGTCGTGGGGAGCAGCTGCACTCCCACTCACTCCACCAACCACCACCACGGGGTTGACTGGGCGCCACTGGGCTGTTGGCTGGAGGGAAGTGGGACCTGTGCAGCAGCCGCGTGAGGAGTGAGGGATGCCATCTCAGTGCCGACTACCTCGAATGGCCTGAGCCATTACGTGCGCACGGGAGCGGGACAAGCATCCTCCAGGTGACACCGGTGGCAAGGAGACCCAACGTCTCTCTCCACCCAGCACCTTCAGTGGTCTCAGAGGCTCCGAAAGCTCCTCACCGCAGCACAAAGCTCCCTCTGGTGCCCCACCAGCTTCTCCATCGCCCTACCAAGCATCCTGCCGTCTTTGCAGGTGGGAAGGACACAAGCCAAGAGCTGAGTGCCAGGGCAGCATATGGCTCCATGAAGAACCGGCCCTTTCCAGAGTTCCCTGAGCAATGCCACAGTAGAGGAAATACCAGCTGTGCTGAGGACCCTCTCAGCAGGCTGAGATGCTGCGTGCAGGGGCACGACAAGCACCCACCCTGCACGGAAGGAGCATCCCCTGGAGAAGCACCGGGAGGCAGGTGAGCCCCAGCACCCCAGACCTGCGCGCTGGATGGGGCTGAGCCTGGCAAGCGGCAATGAGGGGAGCAGATCATGCCCCACAGAACCTGTCGGCCTCCCACCCAGCCGCTCTCAGCACCTGCTCTGGTAGCTGCTGAAGATGGGAAGTGGCCAAACACTGTTTAACCCCTTCAGCAACAGGGAGGAAAGCCAAGAAAGGAAATATCAAAAGCCTCTGTCCCAGAATAAAGGAGAAAGCAGCAGGAGCTGTGGGGGAGCTGGGTTGGAAGAAGAGCTGAGCACCCAGAGAGGTGCCACCACCAGCACCCATCTGTTGGAAGATGATGCCCTGGAGCACACCCACACCAGGGCCGGGTGCTCTCCTGCATGTGGTCCAGCCTCCACATCCCCCCTTGGGAGCAAGTCTCGCAGATCCTCACCCCACACTGCGCCTGCTCAGACACTGCCTACAGCTCCGCATCCCTTGGGTCCTGCTGTGCCGAAAAAGCTGCTGAAACACCGGTCCCAGCCGGCAAATCCTCCTCCGCAGGGATCTGAGAACGGACAGCTTTTCCTTTCCACCCAGCCCCAGTGGGACCACCAGCTTAACAAGGCAGCAGCAGTCCCAGCCCTTCGCACCCTTGGCCAAAACCAGTGGCGAGGGTGGTACATCACGTGGGAACAGAGCCCTCCGCCACGCCGAGGCCTCCCAAGGACTTGGGTGAGTGCCATCGGAGCAGTGAACCCGCATCTTCCAAGGAAAGCCCCATCTCCTGCCGACCGAGCAGACCGCGCCGCGTGTCAAAGTTGGGGCAAGATGACAACCCCAGCACGGCTCGCAGGCGGAGAAGCCTTCAGCAGCCAGGCAGAGGTGGGTGGGCATCCCAGCTCACCCCAGCTGTAACGGGGAAGCCCGGCTCCTCACTGACGTGATGCCGAAGAGGTTAAAAGTCCCAGCCAAAGCAAGCAGGGTGTTTGGCCAGAAGCCAGCCTTTCCCAAGCTGCTGTTTGAGGGACCTGGCAGCTCTCACCAGCCTTCGGGGCACGCATTGCCACATACCGCAAACCTGTTTGCTCAGCCCGGGCCAAAGCAGCTGGGATGGCACAGCGCAAGCTTCATTGACCGAGGCATGTCTCGCAGCGAGGATGGGCCCTAAATCAAGAGGAAAGTGCACCAGCAGCCCCGGGCCAGGGTGGGGGGAGCAGGCATAGTGCTGCCCCAGCACCCGCCACGGGCAGCACCGCCGCCGAGCAAACACCCGCTGGCAGCTCCCGCCGGCCACGCCAGGCTCCCACCGCCGCACGGGGTGACGGGCAGGTAGGAGAGAACAGCTTCATCCTCCCAACTACTGCGTAACACAGACCGACAGCGTTTCTCCGGCAAAAGGCAATCCGTGCACCGTCCAGGGCCAATTCTTCTAATAAGGAGCTAATCCTGCCCAGGGTGCCGGGGAAGGACCTCAGCAGCTGCTGCGTGCTCATCGGCACTTTGCAGCCGTTACAAACCACCCGAGAGCAGAGTTATGAGGCTAAACCATCTCGGTGCCTCATCCGGAGAGCGTGGGGGGCTCTGCCGGGGGGGCGGGGCTTGCCCTGCTGCGGAGCTGGCCATGCCACTGGCCCCTCTGCGCTTCTCTGGCTGGGGAAGGGGCTGCCTAAGAGGGGCCACGGCCAAACAGAACAGTCAGCCCTGGTAAGGACCAGGCTCTCCAGGGAGACACTGGGACCACCAGCACTGCAGCCATCCCTCCGCTCCTACTCCAAGCATCAAGTAGGGACGGCACCGGAGTGGAGCCCGGGGCTCTTCTGGTGCAGCAGAGGGAGGGAGACTGAACCAAAGGCTGTTGGTAACAACCAGTGCTCTCTGAACCCAGCTCCAGACGTAGCTGACCACTGCAGAGCACCAGCAAAGCACCTCAGATACACACCAGAAGCAGGCAGGGGTGTTGCAAACCCTGCGGAACACCTATCACCAGGGTGATGGCAGAGAGCAGCTCCCAGCCCCGCTCCAGGTCACCCGCTGCCTCTGCAGCAATCACCGCGCGTGGACACCAGCAAGCCGAGGAAGGTAGAGACCGTGGGTTCAGCCGTCTTGCGCTGGGATGTAGCAGCCAGGGGAGATCAGCTGCCTTACGTGCGAGAAGAACACAGGACCAGACACCCTGGAAGCCACAAGGCCAGCCTGTAAGCAGCGTGTTGGAAGAGGAGAGGGGCTCGAGCAGGTGAAGAGCGTCTCGAGCAAGGGAAGCCACTGAAGGAAACCCAGCTCAGGCACGCGCTCGGCCCTGCCTTCTCCCATCTTCCCTTTCCTTCCAAAGGAAGGCCCAAGCTCTCTGCCCACAGTCATTGTCCTCTGATCCGCAGCCCCAGAAGAGCCCTGTTCAGGGTCTGAAGCAATGACTACAGAGTGCATTTCCCCCAAGGTAACGGTCACATCTTGTGCACCACTTCCGAGGAGGATGGAGTAGTTCAGTTGGAAGGGACCTACAACGACCATCTAGTCCAACTGATGGATGCACGTGTCCTTCGAGCAAGCTCCCAAGGAGACAGTCCCTTCCCTTCACCCCTGCCTACCAAATCCCAGCAGGAAGCCCTTCATGACATGCAGGAGGTAAGGTATGACATCAGCTGAGAGGGAGCTGTAGGAGTACGGACAAATGAGAAGCTCATCGCCAGCATGATCACTGTGCCGTGACGGGAGTGTCACCAGCTCTTCCAGAAGCAGAGGGACACCTCCCTCTCAGCACAAAGCGCCAGCTGGCCCGGGCTGCGATAGCACAGTTTCGCTTGCCCGGACCTGCCGGGGAGCTGGGACCCACCGGGGACCGGCACACGGCTCGGTGAGTCTGCTCAGAGCACAAAGCAGTTCTGCTGGGCAAGTGCTTCCCCAAGTGCCGGGTGTTGGCTCATGAGACGTGACCGAAAGAGGGAAACACGAAACCAAAGACACCCAGACCTGGGCCACAAACGCCCAGCTGCACCCAGGACACTGAGGCCACCGAGTGACAGCGAGGGGTTGGCTGGTACCGAGGCTCACCACAGAGGTGGTGTGTGTCCTCCCACTCCCTGTGCCACCCCAGTGCGGGGGACCCCGACAGGGACTCACCCCCACAAGGAGGGGCAGAGCTTCCCACCAGGCATTGCCCAGGAGCCAAATGCTCCCACCTCGGTGGTGGCCACTGCCCGGCCTCCCCGGCAGCCTTCCTCGCACAGAACCCCAGTGTAGAAGCACACAGGCACCCCATCCCATGCTGGGGGGAAACTGAGGCACACGGTGATGATGGATCACATAGAATCATAGAATGGTTAGAGTTGGGACCTTAAAGGCCATCTCGTTCCAGCCCCCCTGCCCTGGGCAGGGACACCTCCCCCCAGCCCAGGGTGCTCCCAGCCCCGTCCAACCTGGCCTTGAACACCTCCAGGGATGGGGCAGCCACAGCTTCTCGGGGCAACCTGCGCCAGGGGCTGACCACACTCACAAGAAAAAATTTCTTCCTAACACCTATTCTAAATATCCCCTCTTCCAGTGTAAAACCATTCCCCCTCACCCCATGGTTCCCCTCCCTGATCAAGAGTCCCTCCCCAGCTCTCCTGGAGCCCCTTTAGGCACTGGAAGGGGCTCTGAGGTCTCCCCGGAGCCTTCTCTTCTCCAGGCTGAACCCCCCCAACTCTCCCAGCCTGTCCTCCCAGCAGAGGGGCTCCAGCCCTCCCAGCATCTTCATCATGCAATCCACCACTGAAGTTGGGCCTGCGCCTTTGCCCGCACCAATTCCAAAACTGGTCTTCCAGCACCCAAACTCTTCACCACACAGAGATGGGACAAGAAACCCTGTCATTCTCCTTGCTTTCCCTACAGACATGCCCCCAGACATGGGTGGAGCTGGCACCTTGCCGGACCCACAAAGACCCCTCCTGGAGGGATGGTCTTGTAGCACCGCTCATAAAAACTAACGAGCTGCCACATTCAGAGCCAGAGACACCTCCAGCCCCGCAGAGCACATCGCAGCATCCCATCACCGCCTTTGGCATGGATGGAGATCCCCTGCCCGCATCCCGGGCGCTGCCTGCCTCTGCGCCCTTTGCCTCCCGCAGGCAGGAGCCGAGCCCCGGTGGGCAGCGTGGTTTCACGGATGCAGTGAGCTCCTGTCACCCGGGAAAGAGCCAGGACAGCGGGGTGCACCCATGGAGCTCCCTGTCCCCAGTTTTCAGGTGATGACACCTTCCTCCCACCTTGGACGCAGAGCGAGGGCAGCGGGGCTGCGTTGCTCTCCGCCCAGGCTCACCTCGCAGGTCAGGGAGCAACAGCAGAAGGGAGACTTTGTCCTCCCAGAAGGGAGACTTTGTCCTCCCAGCTATCCCTGGCCATGGGACGCGCCGGAGCAGCTCACAGCCAGTTTCGTGGGGACGGCACTGTGCAAACCCGCTGTTCACCAGAGCCCTGAGGCGGAGCAGCTCAACCCATCAAGGGACCCCAGGGGTCTGGACCTTAAGCTTTCCACTCTTTCAGGCATCCCAACAATTTAATTCTGCAGCTCAGACCTATCGCTGTCCTCTCCCGTCCTCTGTTCCCAGCTGCCTGGCCGTGTCCAGTCCCTGCCAGCGCGGGGACCTGCGCCCGGGGCTCAGAGCCACAGCCGACAAAATCCAACGGCTGGTCTGCAAACACATGGCCTTCTTCAAAGCCGCCGCGCAACAGAGAGCACGGAAACTCGGCGTTAAGCGTGATGTCCCAAAGTCGCTCCATCAGTGGGCAAAGACTTGGGCAGCCGGTCGGAGCCTTTCTGTTGCCCAACTCCTAATTAAACCATGAAAAAAGCCCCAAACAAGCCCAAGCGCAGCAGTTTTGTGCTTTGGTGGTAGCAGGCCAGATTTCCAGTCCTGCCGGGGGTTTCTGGCAGACCAGCCTCCCTGCAGCACCCGCTCTGGGCTGAGCAACCCCTTTTGCGCTACAAAACCCACTCAGCCTTACGTGGGATCTGGAAAGGAGAATAAAAGCTTTCAGGATAAACTCACGCTGCTTCCAGGGGCTGCTCTCAGCACTCTGCTCGGGCACAATTCAGAACCTGCAAAGAAGAAATCAGATTTGGTGTAAAAGAAAAGAGAAAAAACCCCAAACCTTCCCAGAGATGACGGCAAGTGCACGGAAGGACGTTAGCCAGGCGCTCCATCACAAGATGGTGCCCGCACAGCTCCAGCACTGCGTTTAGACTCCGTACAAATCTCCCTGCTGGAGAATGTAAGCTCCAGATTACGTTAGATGCTGCTTTACTCTCGAAAAGACTGAGGTGAAAAACAGCACCTTCTCACGCAGTTCAGTCCGCCCGCTGCGCGCATTGCGAGCCAGCTCTGCTCATTTGAGTGATAAAAGCAAATATTTACTACAGGCAGTGCCGCAGAACCAACACACCTCCGAGAAGCGAAACAGATACCCTCCTGGCTCGCACCGCCGCGCGCTACCCAAGTTCTCCTTTCAGGGCCATCTGTGCCACCCCATTGTCACCCATCCCTCCCGCTCACTGGCGTCGCCCCTGCAGTAACGCTGAGGGCAACATCTGGTCAGCAGGGACTTTTCCCTCGGGGTAGTGATGCTGGTCAGCGATGCAGGACCCGCAGGAGCCAGCCCCGCTCACCCAGCCACGGAGTGACCAGCAGCTCTGGCACACCGGGAGTAAAATCAGCGGTTTTCATACAAACAGCCCAAATCCCGCAACAGCATTTTCAGGGCCACTTTTTAGATGAGAATGGCATCTAACGGGGGAGAAGAAACTGCCCAGCAGGCACTACAGTTACGTGAAGGTGAACGCACGGTCCCACAGCACAGGGAGGATACCTCCTGCTTTTCCAAGGGTTAATTTCCAAACGTACCTTCAGCAGGCAAGAACCACCCTCCCGTAAGCACAGAGGCAAAGCAGGCAGGATGACGCGCCTATGCAAAGCACCCACCTCTCCCATGGATTCAGCAAAAACCTTTCACTCCCCACAAGCAAACATGAGCCCGGCACGGCTTGCCCTGAGCGACACCGATCCACAGGCGCTTTCCCAAGAGCTCGCTCGGGGCACAAAACCTGCTCCACTTTCTATTTGGACAGAGTCCCCAGGCAACCCGGTCACAGGCTGCGACTGATCCGTGGCTCGGCAGCTACTGTGTGGGGCTCTGGCCATTCCCTCCCGGACACGCACAGGACCCGCTGCTGTCCCCCCAGGCAGAAAACCTGATGCAAAAAGGCCGGGAGCTTTGGCACCTCCAAGGAAACAAAATCACCTGCATGAGAGATACGGAAAGAGGAGGGAGGTACAGCCACCATGGTGTGCGTGGTCCTGTCCCAGCTCTCTGCCGCTGTCACACGAGGGGAAGCACAGGCAGGATGCCATCGGGTGCGGGGCACGCTCTCCTACTCCCCTGCCTACCAGGGACACATTCCTTCACAGCCACCACGTAGACTGGTTTTAACTCACCAAGCTGTCTCGCTGCGTGGGGAGCGGGGCTGGAATGCAACGCGGCGCATCCCTNGGGCACCCCTCTCCCCGCCCAGCCGGCACCGGCTGCACCCGCAGCCCCCAGTCCCCCCACCCACACTCAGTGTGGGGCCAGTGTCACGCCAGTGCCCAGCACGGGAGCTGAGCACGTGCCCCAGTCTCCCAGACCTGGAAACAGCGTTTTCCCCACCACCTCGTGATTACGCAGAGCCCGCGCTGCCCACGCACCCAGGGATGCCACTGGCTTGTGGAGGCTACTGTCCCCATGCCATTACCTACATGCTCACACGCCTCAATCTCAGAGCCCGGGACGGACCCCTCTCTCCTTCACCTGCCTCCTCTTCTCGTGCAGACATGGTTGCCCAGGGGCTAATGAGCCAAAGGAGAGAAGGAGCCCCTGGCGGCACACACGGGTGCCCAACGGGCCAAGCTGACCCGAGGAACCAACTCCAACACCACCACAGACGGTCACGCAAAGCCACGGGGATCTATGGGGCTCTCTCCCCGCCTCAGTGCAGCCTCCGTGGCCCCACTCCTATTCTGCCAAGCCCAGTGATTTGGTGGGGGGGGGGGCTGTGCTGCTCCCAGGGTCGTACGCTTTGTGCCATCCCAGCTCAAGGGTGAGTCAAGAGATGCCCAGCAGAGACAGGCAGGGAGACGCACAGCCCAGCACGAGAGCAGCCACCTTTCGATAGACCCCGAAGAAGGGGTATCGCATCAGCGGCCCCAGCACCCAGGGCTCGCCAGGGCTGCACCGTGCTCCTCCTGTGAGGGAGGACGGAGGATGCAGTCACCAAAGGCAGGGCAGTGGCACTCAGCACTCCCCAACCTGCCTCTCTTAACGCTGCCGAACAAAGCCCCTGCGCTCTCCATCACACACCGACCGTCCCTCCTTCCTGTCTTGCTGCCGCGCGAGGCAGCGTTCACCGGGGCTGGCTGCACCGCAGCCGGCTCTGAGCTATAGATATTTTGGGATCTGAGCTACTGCATCAATTAGTATCATATTAATGAAGCGTTCTGAGAATAGAGGCAGCGGGAGCAAGACCCTCCCCCAACCCTGCTCCCTTCCGCCTGCAAACAAGCAGCTCCCCATAACACTCCTGCTAGCAAGAATCCATGCTAGATTGCATCGCCATCTCCTGCCACGCAGCCCTCCCCGACGCCGGGCCGGTGCATAAACCATCTCAGCCACAGACAGCGCCCCGGGCTTGAAAACATCCTGGAGTGACCCACATTGTCACAACATCATCACGGCAGTCATCCAGCCTGACCCTGATGGGGCGAGTGCCGGCTGGGGACGCCGGTGCTGGGACACCAACGGCCGCCAGACGAAGGCTGCGGTCTGCGCAAGGGGCAGATCCTGGCCGGCACCACCGGCCGGCTCCACCGCTGGCTGGGGTTAGGAGGGAGCCACGAGCCAAAATGTCGATGGGTCCAACGAAGGGCGAGGAAGGAAACGAGCATTCATACTGTCCCCTTCGCGTGTCCCCCAGAGCAGGAACACAAACAGGGCAGCGCAGCAGCCCCAGGGCAGCACAGCTGAGCACAAAGCACGACGTCCAGCCCTGAGGTGGGATCACAGCAGCTCTGCTGAGCTAAGGAACGGCCCAGCCCGCGCTCAGCAGGAGATGGCCGTGGACCACAACACCATGGGCCTTCCAGGTTGCCCTGCTTAGACACGCGGGGCTGCCGCAGCACTGCACCGGGGTGGCACCAAGCTCCAAAGCTGCTCTCGCAGCAGCCCAGAAGTGGCCAGGCGACAGTGGAAGTTGCCACCAAAACGCAACGTGGATGGTTGCGTTTTCTCTACATCCTGTAGTATTTCCAACGGTCACCCGAAAGTCAGCTGCATATGTCACACATGAGACCAGGGTGACCAACAGGGATTTACTTGTGCCGTACTAACCAGAAAGCATGTTTTGGTTTCCGGAAGAAGAGCCCGAGTGAATTTGGAGAGGGAATGGCCTCTGCCTCATGTAGGCACATGTATACCCAGGTGAGACCTCAGAGGAGGTTTCTCTTGTTCTGGCCAGTTCACTCTGCGGGACCCTCATCTATCAGGACTTATAGTAAATCTCCTAAAAGGCAACGCTGCTGAGAATCCAGGCTGGAAGTTTCCCACCCCAAAATTCACCATCAACGTTGGGTTTGTATTCTGGTCAAAAATCGCACCTTCTCGTGGCGAGCAGCAGACCCAGCTGTATGACCAAGCACAGCACTGCACTCCCGCTTCCAGACCTTTGCCACGTCCCTCTCATCGCCGGCGCAGCAGAGACCCAAAGCCGCGTCAGGTGCCACCCCACCCCACGCTCCGCAGGAGCTCCCGCCAGCAGAAACACTGCCAGATCAATAGGGCACCTAATTAGAACATTTAATTGCTTCTCTCCTACACAGGGTTACTGCTTCCCCGGTAGGATCCTTAAAGAGAAAATCCTGCAGGACCCCTCCCAGCACGGAGCCCTTCGTGCGTGGCCACCGGGGTGATGGTGCCGCGTGGATGGGCAGGAGGAGGATGCGGAGGATGCGCAGGGCTGGTCCGTGCCCCTTCGCCCCGCAGCCTGCCAGGGTACGGTACGCACCTGCCTGCCTCCGGCCCGGCCAGGACGGCTCTCTGCCGGCACTCATCCCAGCAAGGACGATTAGCTGATTACAAAGGGGAATGTGTCATTTAAAATGCACAATCAGATTTCCCGGCTCTTCTGCCCATAACGAAATGTCTCGTGAAATGGCTCATTCTGTTCTCCCATAGAAACGTGTTTCCCTTGAAAAGCCTGATACGGGGG
>VZSZ01002620.1:328563-368387 GCA_013398815.1 Ibidorhyncha struthersii
GGTGTTTGGGAGCTTAACTGAAAATGTAAAGAATTTAAAGAAATTTAAAGGAGATGACACTTGTTCAGTTATTTTTTCAGATAAATCGAATACATTTCCAGAGAAGTTGTTGTTTTAACCACCAAAACCAGCCATCACGCAGCTGGGTGGAACTGCCTCTCCAGTTGCCCGTTGGACACTGGAGATCTTTGTTGCCCAGCGGTGCACAAGGAAAACCTTTAAACCTCCTCCAAGGGCAATGTCACCAGAGGAGCCTGCAAGCCCGGCTCCCTGCTGGCCAGGAGCTCCATGGGAAACCTTCTCTCACGAGTCAAGTCATTTTTGGAGTCCAAGTGAGGATCTCCTGGCCAGATTCCCATTCTCTGGCAGAATCAACTTGAAACAACGGCATACGAAAGCGCAAACGCCCATACAAATAAAGGAGGATGGCATAAATTGCGATGGTTTGCAGATGTTTCATGGTTCAGTGTTAGGTTCGGTCACCAGGCTCTTGCCCGAGCTTGAGAGCCTCCGAGCTCGTTCATTCCAGCAAGTTTTCCCCTTACCTCTGGCCTGGCTTTATGGGACAGAAAGCCAAGAGGATCAGCGCATCCTCCAGTAGTGACCCGTGGGTGTATTTCTACATGGAAACCTGCTCTTCCTGGGAGAAGGTAGGTGAGATAGGGGTGCAGCTGGAGGTCCAGCTTCATAGGGGCAGCTATGAAGAAGAAACGTCCTCCAAGGAAGAGCACCTTGGAGCTCTTGGAGCTCTGCCTTCCAAGCACGGACCAAACTGTTAATTAGCCCCTGCAATACCCGTGTGAGGGAAGCACACCGCCAGTTATTGATAATCATGGCAAAGTATTCTTCATCAGACTTACAAACACGAGGAGGACACAGCAGAAGTTGAAGTGTGGTTGTGTTCTTGCACACTTCCAACACATGGTGACCCACGCACACGTGTGTGCTGGTGTTCCCCAGCTCTGCCTCTCCTGGCAGGAGGCACTGGTGGCCCAGGGCTCAAGCCTGTGAGCCAGCTCTTGGGCTCCAGGGTTCAGCCGAGGAGCTGGGTGTACCCAACACCTTTACTCCAGAAAGCCCAGCAGCACGGAAAAATGGGGGGTGCGTGTCTACGTGGTTTTGGGAGGAGGTTATTTTGGGAATCCCCGCCTGAGCTGCTGCTGGTGCTGATGCTCTGCGATAACAACCTTTCATGCCTCTCGCTTGTTTATGCAGGGCATGAAAAGGCCCTTTGTGCAGCTCGGGGAGCTGGCTGCCAGCTGGGATTAGCGAGACGCTCCCTGTGTGCTCCTCGGCTCCATCCCCCTCCACAAAGTCGTGCCCTCAGGGAGGCCTGGGGGTGCCCGCGGGCTGAGGAGGGCTCAGGGGAACGGCCACCCCGCAGGAGAGGGAGCACAGCTACTGGCGCGGAGCTGCTGGGCACCTTCTGCCCTTCACAGGTTTTGGATGATGGGAACACAGTGGTGAGCTTGCACTGCTTCACCTCCAGCAGCTCCAGGTAAAGGTTTCCATCCAGGGAAAACATTTCCAGCTCTCGGTGCCATCTTCCTCCAGGCTGTTTGAGTGGGATCCAAAGCTCAAAGTCCCTGGGACTGAGATGTCATCAGAGACTTCAAATCAAGTCCTTATTATCCCTGCGTGTCTGGAGCCCTGAAGTCCTGGGGGACGAGCAGGCCTCCCATTGCCTTCATCCTCCGCTTCCCAAGGAACAGGATCCAGTACCCAAATGCCATCAATGCCTGCTGACCTGCAGAAAGCAGAAGGCATAAATTCAGATGGCTTTGCACATGGTGGACAACTAGGAACAAAAGGGGCAGGAAATGGCATTTTTAAAATTTAACTCAAAGAGATTAATGACCCGTGTAAGAGCTATGACACATCCCACCTCGACACCGCGCAGGGGTAGGAGGATTGCAGTGGAAAGAATTGCAGCAGTCCCGGGAGATGGAGAGCAAGGGATATTTGCCCGTTTTACCTGCAGGGAACCCTGAGACCCGGGGTGGGATGTGGTTTGCCTGATGCCACCCAACAGAGCCGTAACAAGCTGCCAAGTAGCCACAGAGAGCACCCGCGCTATGGCCATCTCAGCAGAGCTGTGGGGCAGACGGGGTCCCCAACAAGTCAGCAATGGGGTTAGGAGCCACCAGCAAAGATGACATCGGCAGCAGATGACTCCTGTTCCGTGAGCTGCCAGGGGAAGGAGGAAGGGCTGGGCAGGTCCTGCTCCCAGCAGCAGCCCAAACCCGCGGGGACATCCTGTCCCGGGCAGGAGAGAGCCCTGTGGGAGCCTCTCCTTCCTCAGCTGGACTGTCTGCTCGGCCCAGCTGGATGCAATCCTGGGCTGCGAGTCCCTGGAGAGCGTGGGTCCCATCCTGTTTAGGAAGGTAGCGAGGCCAAGGCTCTGCCCCAGGCTGTGCCACGGGCAGAGCAATGGGATATCCTGTGCCCTTCCATCCTGATGCTGCCAGGAAAGTGTGGTTCTCCTGAGGGGAGCCCCTGGCACGGGTCTGACATGCTCTGATTAAAGGGAAGGCTCTGACAGCTTAATTAACTGCCAGCTTGAAGATGGCAGGGGTTGGACGAAGATGAGTCTGACACCAGCCTGCCCCACTGCGGGCAGCTGAGACCCCCAGCAGAAACCCATGGCACCAAGGAGAGAGCAAGCAGGCGAAGATGAAGAACAAGGTGCAAAGTGGGGAGTGGACATGGTTGCCTTTGCTCCTTTAACCCATTCTGCTAACGTCACCGCTCTGAGGCAGGAAAGATTAGGTTGATGTCGTGGGATCCCCCAGTGAAGCATCTCGTCCTCTCACGCGGCTCCTGTACCCCTCAGCTGCCCTCGTTAGCAGGATGCGCCTTCACACTGACTGTCCTAAATCGTTCTGCTTCGGGGAGCCGCAGAGGAGGGTGCAATATTAATTACAGCGTTGCAGCAGGAGTGCTGACCTGGGGGAGTGCACCAGCAGAAAATGGTATTTCTGCCCAAGAACCTGACGTTGTGTTGCATAATCCCTCATGCTGCCCAAGCTATTACTTCTCAGTGCAAACATTTTGAGTCGGTATGGATTTTTCTATTAAGAGTCACTGACACAAAGGGACACCCCCCNTTCTGGATTTCAGATTACCATTTACAACCCCCAGTGTCCCAGCTCATGGATCCAGGTCACTGTGTGAAAATCTCAGCTTCTAGCACTCCTGTGTACAGCAAAGAGAGGAAAATGTGGAACCTAAAGGCTGGAACAGCACAAAACAAATCAAGAGAGAGTCAAGAACGATCTAAGGATCCGTTTAGGTGGAAAAGGCACCAAGCCATGTGGGACTACTACAATTGTCCCGCCTGGTGCCCTGCACAGCAGAGCCTGGAGAACTGGCCCTGCAGCCTCCCACAAGGCCCAGGACTGGAGGCTGAGCAGGTGCGTGGCCGGGGGAGGGACAACCAGCTGGGGAGCGATGGTGAACTGACCGCAGCCCTACAGCAGTTAATGACCTCCGCTGTACAAGCGGCACCTCAGCCATAATTTAAGTATCTCCATTTACCAGCCACGAGGTCTTGCTGCACGTACCTGGTTACAGAGTGCCCTGTCATGCACAAGCCTGTCCCCATGCTCGTGCCTGCGGCTCCCACGCGGCACCTCTGGGCATTCTCCTGGAGAAACCCAATGAGCTGAAGCCCTTCAGTCTGCTGCTGCCAGGCAGGTTCTTCTGACCCCAGCTGGGCTTGAAGCCGTCTTTGGACCTCTTTCAGCTTCATACACGATGCCAGTGAATGTCTGTGGGTTTAAGACACGTTTGAGACTCAGTTTCATATAGGAAGGGTTCGGGATGGGTGTAGGAAGAACGACGCTTTCTCTTCCAAGGATCCCCAGGAGCTTGGGCTCCATCCCTGGGCTGAAGGTAGCAAAGAGGTGGGCACAACCCCCTTCCCTGCTGATGCAGAGAGGAGGGGAAGTTGTTGTAGGGATGTGGGTCACAAGGAGCAGAGGCTTCTCTCCAGTATCTTCAAAGCAATTAGTACACCCCATGGTTACTGACAGTGTCTTCCTGGGATGTCTTCCGAATGAAGGGAATCCATGAAAACTTTTCTCCTGGATACAAGGACATCAAACCACCTGGGCTGAGGGACATTATTGTGAGGGCTGTGCAAGGACTTGCCAGGGACAATGAAAAAGGACTCTGGGATCAGCATGTGGGGAGGGCTGAACAGCTTGCAAAACCTCTGCTAAAGCCACTTTTGGTCCTCAACACTTTGGACTGAGGTCTGGATGTTGGCAAGGTACTCATGAGTTTGGATGCAGGACACACATGGGTTTGGATGCAGGATATACATGGTTCTCATCTCCTGCCAAAGATCCCTGAGTACGTGCCAGAAATTTACTTGGAGACATCTCACTGATCGGAAGCAGACCCCAGTGCTGGAGGGTGCTCCAACCTTCCCTGAATAAAAAAAGACCGGTCTCCCACGTTTTCCCAACAGCCACAATCACACCAGTGGTCACCAGCAGGGCAGGAGACACCGGGGAAAGGTGCAGGGCACCTGGGAGGAGTCCTCTGAGTAGAGGTGTGATATGGTTGGCCTTGGCAGCCAGAAGCCTGGTGGTGTAGGAGACCCTGACAAGAAAACACTTCACTGGGGCTCTTGGCCTTTCTGCTTACTTGACCCTATGGAGAAGCCCTGAGACTCATCTTCTTTTCCAGGAGAGGCACTAAACTGCTTACAGCCCCTGTGCTGCGGAGGCTGGCATAGCATGGTGAGATTACATAGGTGGGATTAGGTCAGCTAGAGCCCAAGGGTTTTTTTGGGGAGCAAGGAGGGGATTTATTTCAAACTGATCTACCCCTGTCCTGACTGCTCCAGCAATATCTTACAAACGTCCTCATCCTGAAGCGCAGAGTGGACAGGGTGGATGCTGCCAGGTCCTGACACAGCCAGTGGGAAACTGGGCAGGAGCAGACATGCTTGGGGAACAGGGAAGAACCAGCGTCTCCGGGCCTCGGTGAGGAGAGACGCTGCGTGGCCACCCCTGGGGACCACCTCCAGGAGAGCAGGGCCGCTGGTCCACAGCCTGTCTCGCAAGCAGGGAGCGACTAGGATGGACTCGGTTGCTTAGCCCTAGGCAGCATCGTTTGCAAACTGAGTGCTTGGGGCAGTTTCCACCAGGCAGGACGATGGTCCTGATCAGCACCAGAGCCTCTCTCCCGTCTGCTTGTGATGGAGAGATGGCTGCTGCAGCTTGAGCCTCCTTCGCTTGCTAGTGCCCGGCCCGTGCTTTTTACTTTTCTGACACGGGATCTGTTGAAGGCACGAGAAGTTTCTTCTGTGGGCAAGAGCTTGGATTGAGAACGGCTTTGCCCAGTCTTGTGCATGGCACCCAGGTCTTACCAGGGCAGGGGGCTGGTGGCAGACAGGGTGGGCTCTCTCATTGGCGGGCACCGAACTCACCCCCCACTGGATACCAATCAGTCTCCAAGACACTGAGTTCCTACTGCTCTGTCCCAGCCCTCAGGAATTTCAGCCTTTGGTCCATCTCTGATGGAAACTGGAGCTCTGCAGCTCCTGGGACAGGAGAGCCTCTCCCTGACAATTAACCAGTGGGAGAGAGAGCCAGGGACAGCAGGGAGCCTGGGAGCAGCCCGATCCAAACTTGGCTGGATCACAGGTTTTACCGGCACTGCCAGGTGGGAAACTGCTGGTTCTGGAAGCAGGAACTTTGCCTGCTCCCTCCATCCACACGCCGGCCGGGACAGGCAGGGCGGTTGCTGGTGGCTGGCCAGACCCACACGGGTGGTTGCCCCAAAGGCCAGGGAGGGCTCCTGCCCCCGGCAGCGCTCCCTGTCCCCGCTCTCCTGCCCGCCCAACAGCCCTGGCCCATCGCAGCGTGGCAAGTGTCCTACTCAGGCGTCAGCCTCCCCCACCAGCCAGCAAATTTCCGTGGAGACCCAGGGCAAAAGCTGGGCCAGCGTTGCTGTTTTTGGCGGTGGCGTAGGGTCAGAAGCCATGGCCCTCTCCAGCCTCCCAAAACAGGGATGTACCTGCCTCCTTGCTGCCCTCCCCAAGTGCCTCTGGCTCATACTTGTCCTGCCCTGGAGCACAGGGCTGGTCTAACCCCCTGACGGGGATGGGGGGGGGGCTTCTGGGAACTGAGCCCCAGCATCACCCCCACAAAGCTGACCCCTACCCAGTGCCGTGCAGTTCACCCCGTTTCCCCACTCCAAATGCCTGGGAAGGTGTGCGGAAGGCAGTCCCTCACCACCGGACCTGCTGGCCAGAAGCATCCGGCAGCCTGGGAGAAGTTAATAAGAAAAGCCTGAGCCAATATTGCTAGATTACGGCCATCTCTTCCAGAGAGGATTAGCGGCCAAATCCTCAGCGATAGGCTTGTGGCTGTACCACCAACGCTGGCCGTGCCCATGGGCGGGAGGGCAGCACAGGGACCGGAGCAGAGCACAGCCCCAGCTGGGGACAAACCGCTGCCAAAACCCGGGGAGCAGCTCTCCTCTCCTTCCCGTGGGGCGAGGGAGACCTTGTGTGCCTCGCTCCCTCCCTCTGCACAGCCTCGGCCCAACAGCCCCCAGCCGGGGCCATCGGATCTCCTGGGGATGGCCCATGGGCAGGATGATGCAGGGAGCTGTGCACCCTCCCGGGGACTCAGACCCCACGCCATCACCTCCCCACTGTTGTACCCATCCTGCGCATCCCTGAGCCTGGCCTGGGGGTGGCCCCTCGGCAGAAAGGCACTGGCTCACCCTCTCCCTCCATCTGTCCACCCCAGCCCCTTGCAGGATGCGATCGATGCCCCGGAGTCTTGCTGAGCTCTCCTCCTCTGCAGCCTTGGCCAGTGGTAGCTGTCTACACGGCGCCCCATCCCACTAGCTGCACAACAAGAGGGTCATCAGGTCCTCAGTGAGGCTCCAGTGAGGACACAGGAGCTTTGGCCTCCACCCCACAAATGCCGTGGGACAAGAGGAGCATCCTACTGGGGGATGCCACCCCACCGAGATGTGGGAACACGAGCCCGCAGCTGAGCCGATGAGAGAAGTCACGGCTGGGGAAACAAACCCTGTTTTGTCCCAGATTCCTGCCTCCCTGGACTCCGAGCAACCTCCGCTGCAGCTTCTGGCACGAGCTGCCCCCGACCCCGTGGCCAAGGGCAGAGAGAGCAGCGAGCAGCCTCCCCGCTGCGGCCACGGGGCTGCCAGGGCTCAGCCCCCCCCATGCTGTGAAACCACTTCAAATGCCTCCACAGCCAATTTCTCTGGCCCAGGCGCCCAGGCCCCCTGGCAGCAGCACACAGTGAGATCCCAGCCTTATTATTGCTCATCACATACAAGATCACAAATAATATTTGGAAAATAAAGATCTGTGCACAGCCAGCCCCTGCCAGGGGTGTCCAGCGCCCAGCTGGAGCCTCTCCCACAGCACAGGACCAGACTTGAAGGTGGGGTCCCCTTTTCAGGGTATTTATTTGCATTGCTGAGACCTCCAGCCCTCTGCCAGCTGATGCTGATGGTGGTTAACGGGACCAGAATTGAGAAGGAGGGAAGGGGACTGCAGGGACAGCTTGACCCCAGGGCCAGCTCTGCTTCCTGGCCGGGGCTCCCATGGTCACCGTGGTCTTGCTCGACCGCTGGCAGACAGTGCGGGGGCTTGCCCAAGATTCCCACAGCCCAATGGGATGGATGGCTCAGGGTGGAAAGCAGGGGGCTGCCGGGGAAGGACCAGAGCCATGGAGGCTTCACGCCGCCGGCTGGTCTTCCTCCGAAGCACACTGCTGGCAGGAGCAGAGGCCACATGGCCACGGTGCAGAGTGCGCTGGGCGGGGAGAGGAGGTGCAGGAGGAACCTCTCCTGGTCTCCTGGTCCCTTCTCCTGCCCGAAATGCTCTGGGCCAGGGGCTGGGGACCCCAGTGCTGGTGGCGGCCACAGAGGTCCTGGGGTCAGTGACACGCTCCTGTTAACCGGTTTGAGGGACGGACGTGGGTAGTTGGCACTTGGCTGGATCAGGCCCTCACTGATCACTCTTCGGAGATGCTGGAGCCTGGTGAGGAGCCCAGCCGGGTGGCAGAGCTGCCACTGCACGTGGGTGGCACGGGGACCACCAGGCGATGCTGAGAGCTGGGTGCTTTTTGGGGACATGCTCTTGTCTTTCACAACAAGAAGTTCTGTGCATCCCCAGTACCGAGGGTCAGCTGGGTCCAGGGGGACCTACCTACTCCCCCTTGCATATGTCTCCTGCAAAGTCAGCGTTTGAGGGATGTCAGGCAAAACAGCAGGTCCCCACCTCCTCCCTTGGGATGTCCCCTGCAAGGAGAGCAGCCGAGCAGGGTCCCAGCTTAGGGCCTTGTCATCCTCAACACATGTGCTGTCCTTTCCCCGTCCTGGAGGGGACCAGGGCGGGTGTCAGCTTCCTTCCCTCAGGGCTGGGTACAGGAGGATGATGGTTTATGGCCTCTGTGAGTGGGCAGTGCTGGCAGGCTTTGCGCTGGAGGTGCTCACGTGGACAACAAGTCCAGACTGCTGGAGGCAGTCAAAGAGTCAAGTTGCCGAAAGTCCTGACATGCTAAAATTGAGGCTGTTATATATGAGACGTGGACCAGACATAAGCACCAGCACAGAAGTGCCAGTGATTTCCTCTTTGCATAAACCAGTTGGGCTGGCTTGTGGGAACACTGGGGAATTCATCTTGCCCCCTCGGCTTCGGTGCTTTTGCACATAAGACACATTTTCTGCCCTTGCCCTTTTTGTCCACCCACGTGGCAGAAGCGGCAGTGCCAGCCCTGCCCGGGCAGCGGGGCCGGGGGTGTACCGATCCTTCTGGCCGACAGATTACCCAGCGGCCAGATGAGACCCAGACAAACCAGGCTGACGCACTCCTCCCCAGCACCACCTGGCTCCTTGCTTTCCCCGTCCACCCGCCAGCGCTGGCTGGCATCGCTCACCAGCTCCAAAAGCCCTGCAGACACATTGATTTATTTGGGCAGAGGAGAAAGGTTAATGGCTGGCGCTACGGCAAGCGGTCAGTGAGCTGCGTTGAGTCAAGGACTGTGCTTTGCAGTGCTACAAGGGCTGGAACAGGCTGGGAAACTCTCTCCTCATTGCTGCAGAAGGTAAGAATATGCCCTGCAAAGGCTCTGCAGGTCTGCCGGTGCCCCTGAAACACAAGGTCCCTGGCAGCAGCTCCGCATCCCCACTGTGGAGCCATACGTGCTCTGCCTCGCGCCCTGCCGAGCCTTCAGGCCACACACGCTAGATGAGAAACGCGGGCTGCCAATATCCGCAAGCAGCGATCACACCCCGGTACACGTATGGCGACGCCTCAGCTGGTCACGCCGCACATAGCTGCACTTCAGCAGGATTCAGGGATCAAGCGTAGGCTGGGATGCGTGTGCCCACCTAGACCCGATGACCTGGAAGGGACATTTTCTGGCAAAAAACCCCTGCAGGCATCCTCAAAAATACCACTCAGAACATCAGACCTTGAGCCCAAGCCCATGCTGGGTGCTGGAGCGGAGCCAGGTCCTGACTCCTGGTTCCTGCCAGGACAACAGCCAGATGCACCAGAGGGACCGGCGAGACACCCGGCCGGCCGGCTGGCAGACGTGGAACAGCCTGTCCCATGGGAGAACGGGGCCATTTGGGGGAACCGATGGGAGAACTGATTTCCAGGAGCTGGGTGCTGATTTATCCTCCAAAGGGAGAATTTCCTTCAAAAAGCCACGTTAACGTTAGTCTTCACGATCCACGTACACCTCTCCTCTCTCTCAGCCGCAGAAGGTGGGTATTCTCTAACCGCGTGAGCTCTTTGCAGCTGTAATTGCCGGGATAAATATGAGCTGCTCGTTTCTATTAAGGAAAGATTTTAGGACTAAAAATAGCATTATCAACTCTTATCAAATGCTGATAACAACATTTCCCAGGTCAGCTTTATTCTGTGACAAGACCCTGAGCAGCAGACGAGCAGCTCCCTGCTGTCACATTTGCAGCCCGGGCCCTGCAGCCCGGGAGCCGTGCGAAGGAACTGAAATTAGCTGGAAAATGACTCTCAACCAGCCTTGCTAAATTGCCATGAAAATTTAACAACCCAAGCGCAAAACCTCTTTTCCTGTTTGCTTTTCCCATCATGGCAGAGAGAATTGAAATCAAGTGGTATTTTAACACGCCAGTGGCAACTGAAGGGACGAAGCGCTGTGCCATGCTGCTGCCACCAAAGGGCGGCCCCGGTGGCTCTGCTCGCACGGTCCGAGGGTCACCGCGTGTCGGCGGTTTGTGAGCGGCCGTCAGTGGAAGGCAAACAAGACTGCAAAATACTCTGCCCCTTTGCACTGTTACTAGCGGAATCTGACCCTCTTTCAAATATATGAACTTCGGGGTAGCAGCTCCGCCTTTAGAGACAGTAAGCGGAAACCTGTGCACCCATTTTTCTTCCACGCCGAGGGGGCCGATGGGCACCGCTGGCCAGGAGCTCCCAGGCCCTGGTGCCTTGGCATCTTCCGCCCGCACGCTGAGGATGTCTCGTGCCCCTCCTGGTGAAGGGCTTGCGGCTCCCCAGACTACATCAGGACACCAAACCCGTTCCCACCACCTCTGCCCCTGGAGAAGGAAACAGGCGGAATTTTGATTTACAGCCCCACGGGGGATGGTAGCCCTTTTCCGGATGGCAAACCGCCAGGGCACTGCAAGCCCCCCCCAAATCCTCCGCTGTGTCTGTAGCCCTCCATCAGACCGAGCTTCTACATCTGAACGCTCCCCGGCCCCTCTCCCGTACCCTGTGGCTGGCAGCTGTGGCTAGCTGCCCGCAGCCCGCACTGGCCTGGAGGTGTTGCGCTGCCCTTCTGCCGTTGCACCCACATGGAGGCATTTGCAAAGTGGGCACCGGTTCCACCTGGCATGGGGAGAAGTTCACCAGATACCAACCGGCTCTGGGTTTTTCTTTAACCAAGAGGTTAAAGAAAATGTTGAAGGGCTCCCTGTTTGCCAGGAGGAGAACTCCTGAGAGTTAACCATTAACTGGCACGAGATAGAGAAGGAAAGAAACACCCTGTGAGGCTGGAAGCTATTTGCCGCTGTGTCCACCTGGTGCTGGGGAGATAATAAATCTCATTTAGCCTGGGCGGACTGCAAGATTACAAGGGAGAGAGATAGAGCTCTGCAAGGTTGAGCACCCAAAAGACCCTCAGGAGAAGAAAGAAGGAGGTGGGGAGGGTGAGCAGCCATGTGTCCCCACCCCAACCCTGCTACCAGCCCAAGGGACCTCAGGGGTCATACACCTGGGACAGAACTGTGTCTTGGTCATGGGGACTTTCACAACAGGGCCCCTCATATCCATGGAGAGGTAGCCCACAGGATGGGATTCCCTGGCTCTCCGTCCTCCAGGTGAAGGAGCTGGAGGACCTCAGCCAGCAGGAGGGAGGCAGACGAGCTGCCACAGCAGGTCCCAGGCCCAGTCCGATGGCTCCTGCACGACATGGTCTGGTCCCCGGTGCATGTTCACATGTGCTGATGTGCAAGAAGTGAGTTCAGGTGTGCGTGAGTGGGCATTTTGGGTGTACAGGCGCACGGCCAGCCGAGAGCCGAGGGGCACCTCTCAGCCTGAGAGCCTGGCTCTGGGGGGGACCGGAGGAGGGAGGGAGGGACAAGGCAGAGTTTGCCTCTGCTTTGGCAGGGTCCTGGTGAGGCCGAGCACGCCGCTGAGCGAAGCGGAGCAACCCCGACCCGTGTGGCTGTCGCATCCTGTGCGTGCCGTGGGGACAGTCAGGGCAGGTGTCCCAGTGGGGATGGCTCCACCAAAGCCCTTGTGCTGAACTGCCGTAGAGAAATAGCCGCTGTGACGGGTGACTGAAGGGCAGAGGGTGGCTCTGGGAGCTCACGTGGCTTGGGGACATGCTCCTCCGGGAACACACACTTTCCATCTGTTTCAGCCTGGGCAAGGCAACAGCTGTGAAAACCAGGAGACACTCAGGCGCCTCACACAGACCACAGCGTCGTGCTCACAGGGCCTTGAGAAAATGCTGAAAAGAGCCACTTTGGCCCGAAACACTGCCCGCAGCAGCAGGTGAGCGGGAATATGTGGTCCTTGGGATGGAACGGACGTTGCCGGACCCCAGTGGCTAACCCGAGGGTCCGCGTAGAGCTGGGGAGGTGCCTGCACTGAGAGTGCTTCAGAGGGGCCGGGCTGAGGCCAGCACCCCCGCCCCACCACGCAGCAGGTACCCGGGCTCGCAACACCCTGCTGAGCCCCAACCTTGGCTCCTAGCAAAACTAGTGCCTGCTAGAACGACGGTCTGACGGCTAACCCAGCCAGCAGATCATAGACATCCACCCTCCTCCAGATGATCGCTCTCACCACACTCCTCTCCTGCCTCTGCCGTTGCGGTGCGGTGATTTGGCAGGGGGGTCCCAGGCTGGCCACAAGGACTGACGGGGCAGAGATGGCGCAGACGTATGCGCCTTGTGCCCTCAGAAAAAGCAGCCTGCAGACCCAGCAGATGCCTGGAAATGGGTGGCTGCAATGTGCCCTGTTCCTCCTCTGGGGATGCCAACGGGGAGCACTCAGGCTGTCTCCAGGCGAGACTCACGCTCGCTCCCTCTCCGCACACCAACGGCAGCACTGCCCGCGCTGTAATCCATGCTTAGCTCAGCTCGCCGGGCAGAGAGGAGGGCGCGGGAGCACGCTGCCACGAATACAGAGTGGGCTTGCTGGTGACAGCCAGCAGCGTCCACGTGACGCTGATGAATGTGGGGCTAGGACAGGATGCAGCACCCTGGCTCAGCTCCTGCCCTGGATGGAGTCAGGAAAGCGATTCAAATGGAAATGTCTTGCTGCTGAATTAAAAAGCTGCTGTGAGAAGGAATGAGAATAAAGAGGGAGAGACTAGAAAGGAGGAGGAGTGCAGCTGGAGGGATGAGGAAGATGGAGAGCAGGAGGGGTACAGGAGAAGGGAAGATGAAGAAGGAGATGAAAACCAGAGGCACAGAGGGCGGGGAGAGGAAAGGACAGTGTATCAAAAAGGGGAGAGCGGGAGGTACTGTTACGGAGCTGGTTTTCCTATTCAGCAGTGCAGGTCACCAAAACAGTTTAAAGCCCCTGCCACTGGGCAAGGACCTCCTCCTCCCATGGCAAGGGGGCAGGCAAGAGTCCCCGCTGCCTGCCCTCTCCCCTGCTCCCGCAGCCCCCAGTGCTGGGTGCGCGGAGACGGCTCTGCCCAGCCTTGCCCTGCCTGGCCCTGATTTAGGGGGGAAGTCTCTCCAGGGTGCCTGGCACAGTGGGGACCCTCCGGGGTGCCTTGCAGCCCCAAAGGACAAGTGGAACTGCAAGGAGCTGCTCCTCTGCCTGCTGTTTTGGAGCAGCTACATCCCAGGCAGCCTTTGATACATCATGATGTGGCCCAGGGAAAATCTCCTTGCAGTCCTAATACGTACCTTAAATCTCTCCAGATGCAAATTAAGCCAATTACTGTACAAAATATCCTTGACAGACCTGAGAATAAATCATCGCTAATCTCTTTCTAGTGATTTTTAGCATTTTGGAAGGCCGTTCGCACACCCCTGCTCAGGCTTCTCCCTGCCAGACCTAGACACGTTCAGTTTGCTCTTCCTCTTCTTGCAGCTCATGTTTTTCAAACTTCTACCCAATCTTGTAGTCGTCTCCTCGGGACTTTCTCCTGTTTGCTACTTCCTCCTTACGATGCCCGGCCCAAACCTCTGCCTGAAGTTCCCCCCAGGCCGAGCAGAGCAGCGTCGTGGCTGTCCCAGCCTTGCGAGAGCCACCGTGCTGGCGGTGCCCAGCCGGCGCGTGCCCGGCTCTCAGTGGCAGGAGGCTGCCAGGCCTGGTCAGCAGGCACCCGCCGACCCTCCCCAGCAGCACTACGCCTCTCCAGCCAGCGAGTCTCCGCGTGGTGTCCGTGCGTTGCAGGTTGCCCGCTTTGTATTTGCCTTTACTGAACTGCCTTTTATCACTTTTAAGTAATTTCTAAGTGATTGAGTTTTATTTTAAATTCTGATCATGCCCTTCAAAACAGTTTGCTATCGGTTATTATTTCAGTGTTTTATAAGCGTAATCGCTATTTCATCAACCCTGGTGGCTAATGAAAATATTGAACAGGACCTGACCCAGGGGAGATGTTATGGTTTGAGAGACCCGTAACAACTTGCTGTCGTTTAGACAATCATTCTATCACATGATGACCCCTCCCCACCCGGGAAAGGCAATCAGGAGAGAACAAGGAAACCCGGGAGTTGAAGTATAAACAGATTTGATAAAGATTAGATAATTAACATTAATAGCACTAAAGAACCAGTATTGATCCCGATACCAATACAGAATATGCAAAGATTATACTCAGCCAATTATCTCAGTAGAAGCCGTGCACTCCCGGCAGTGACAGCCAATGTGGGGCACTGTGAGCGCTGCGGCTTCGGGAGGGAGGGAAGGGCTCAGGGCTCCGGCACCGGGGCAAGGAGTTCTCAGGGTGGCAGCCATCAAGGCAGAGAGAGAACTTCACAGCAAACTTTCTAATTTATATTGACTGTGCTGTTCATGGTATGAAATAACCCTGTTGGCCAGCTTGGGTCAAGTGCCCGCGTCTCGCTCCTCCTCATCCCCACACCTGGTGAGCTCGAAAACACCGAGACCTTGAAACCCGCACACCATAGCTGGCTAGAAAGTAAATATTTTCACAAATTCAGACACTGGAGTCTTCTAAAAGTGCAGTTTTCCCAAGTATTAGAAGAGAAATTAGTCCTGTGCCGCTCAAACCAGGACAACAGACATCACAGGACCTCCACTTAACACCTCTTCCCAGTCTGACAGCATCTGAGCAGCCCCTGCTCCGGTGTTTTTTTAACCAGTTGGACATGCAATGTTTCAATTGCACTCCATCACCTAGTTTTCCTGAAGAGCGTGTCCCGTGGGACAGTGCCAAAACCCCATGAAAGTCAAGACACTATATCTGTGGCGTCCCATTATCACCTAGGCTGCTACATCAGTGATGGAAATCAGGTTGGTTCGACATGTTGTATTATTGGCAAACCTTTGTTGTCTGTTCCTTATCACATATTATCCTTGAGGTGCTTAACATGTGAGTGTGTGATAATTTCATTCTGTATCTTGTCAGGCATCAAAGTTAGTCTGATTAGCGTATTTCCCTTTCTCCCTTTTTGATGCTACGTGCTATGTTTTGTCCTGCTCCAGTCCACAAGGACCTCACCTGTGCTCTATATGTTTTCTGAGATAATTGCTAATGGGGTCAGAGGTCGCTGTGGCTAGTTCCTTACATACCCCAGGGTAAATTTTATCAGACCTCATCAATTTGAATATTCCCATGCTATCTTCTTCAACGCTGTTACTCTGTTCTTGTTCATAGCCTCTTGTTGCTGATAATAATCTGGTCACAGTTAACTCTTCCGTAAATATTTAAAGCATAAAAGATGTAGCCATCTCACATATAATCTGGTCTTTGCTTATCTGTCCCATTGAGTTAAACTAGACTTCCCTGGACATACAGATTCTTTTTTCTAGGCTTACACATCTAGGCAGAACTCATTTTCTGCCTTAGTCTGGTTGATTTTGTCACTCCATATTTGTGTTTTCCTCTATATTCACCTTTATACATACATCCTTGATGTATGGCAATGCTGCACTATTCCCTTTTCCCAGGTTCTGCCTTCTATACTGACGTGCCCAGCCTGTGTTGTCCCGCCAAGTCCCTGGGATGCTCAGCTCCCAGGGGATGTCCCCAGCTTTCCCATTTTGTCCCCCTTGCTGCTAGCGTTCGTGTCTGCCCAGCTCAGACCTCAGGATTCTGCGCCATGCTGCCTCCTTCGACCCTGCGCAGGCTCTGCTGCACCTTCCCACCCTTCCTGGATGCCTTTGTCCAGCTTTCTTGTTTCTCTCCCTTGGCTTTTGTCATGAGTCCTTTCAAAAAGGAAATAAATCTCTCCTCACTGGACAGGTACGTCGGGGTCCTTGGATGCTCTTTCATTCTTCATCGAGCAGGGTCCACCTCTGGCCAGCTGTGCTGTGAAGGGAACCCAGCCCTCCTTTCTGCACCACTTGCACAAACGGATGCGTTTACCCCTACTGGGACGTGCCTTGAGCTCAGAGGACAGCCAGCCACTAAACCTTCTGGAGTACCGCGTAAACATCGCCTGGAGCAGGGGAGGGAGGGCAGCTGGGAGCGACCAGCTGAGCAGCAGCCACACTTATCCTTCCTGCACCAAACTTCCTATGCTCAGTTTGTCCAGATTTCAAACAGGGAAATCTCAGATTTTTTCATTAACTGGAGTAAGGAGCAAAACAAAAGTGTTACTTCTGGAAAAGGAAGGAAAGCAGGCATGTTTGGGGTTTGTTTTTTTTTTTTTTTTTGATTTGTAGTAAGCAAGCATCACCAAGGTGGAAAGAACTGTTGCAGCCTGATGAGCAGATCCAAAACATTTAATATGGGTCAGTTCAATGGGACACTTCTGCTTCTCTCTGGTTGCCTCACTGGTGCTGGGGTTCAGGAGCCAGGCATCCTCAGCTCACCCCTGAAGTCTTCGGGACTGCCTCTCCTGGCTACACCGGACGGCGCAGAGGGGACGTGCCAGGCAGAGAGCTTAGCTGTGCCCGGGAGAAACGTGGCAACGACCACTGTGGCAGAGCGGAGAGATGAGTACGCAGGCTCTGTAGGCAGCTCACCGGCCCTGGGTGGGTAACACCGAGGTCAGGGATGCCAGAAAGCAGCAGTGCAAATCCTCTCTGGATAGATGAGCGGGTTGGCAGGAATTGCTCCTGCAGGCCATGCCAGCTGTCGTCAGGGTTTTGCTCAGACTCAGGGATTGTTATCCCTTTGGATTTGTGCATGGAGCACACGTCGCTCCCGTTGCTGTCAGGACGGGTTTGAAGTGATGTTGTACAAGTGCTTTCAACTCTAGCGGACGGAGAAGAAGGTAAGGACCCCATGGTACTCCCAGGGTACTCCCAGGGTGCCCCAGGACCCCCAGGCTGCTGGTGTTGTTGGGAGACCCACTGTGGTGAGGGTATATGGGCGGCTGCTCAGTGACTCAGACTGGTGGGCAGTGCTTTGCCAGCAGGAGGAGGAAGGAGCACTGTGGTGAGCCGCTGGCGCAGGTTGCCCCGAGAAGCTGTGGCTGCCCCATCCCTGGAGGTGTTCAAGGCCAGGGTGGATGGGGCTTGGAGCACCCTGGGCTGGGGGGAGGTGTCCCTGCCCCGGGCAGGGGGATGGGACTGGATGGTCTTCAAGGTCCCTTCCAACCTAAACCATTCTGTCATTCTATGATTATTGTTCCTGGATCTGAACCTGGAGCCCCCATATCCAACGTGCTGCCCTCAGCCTGCTTGGGTTTCTGGGCAGGACTAGGGAAAAAGGCGGTGTCAGGGAGCAAGTTTGCCTTCCTCCAGACCATCCAGGGCTCAGGCAAGTCCTCCCCTTGGCACCAGGATGGGACTGCTCAGTATGACCCTTCATTTCTCCAAGGTACCAGCAGGAGCTTGTATGGTTAAGCAGGCAGGGAAGGCAGAGAGCAGGTAGCATCAAGCAGCGATGTTCTCCAGATGCAGCTGGCACATCCAGAAATCCTGCCCCTGGCTTACAGCACTCGTCTCTGCCCAGTTTGAAGATACAAGAAGGGCTCATTGAGCCTGAGTCAGTGTCTGGCTCCATCCTGGCTCAGCCGATGGAGCAGGAGGCACATCTTTTCCCTGGCTGTGTCTCTGGCAGTGCTGGGAATAGGTTTGTGCTAGGGCCAAGGTGGGTGACGGGACCACAGGTTGCATTGGTGGCTCTGGCCCTGGGGAGCTGGTGCAGTGCCGTGGGGTGGGTGAGTGGAGGGGACCTTGAGCTGCTCTGTTGGCCGAGGAGGGTCCAGCTGGCCCCAGGGCTTGAGACTGGGTCACGCAGAGTGCAGGGACCTGAGGAACGAGCTCCGTGCCTGTCTCTTGGAGGGCTGGCGATGTGGGTGGGAGCTCTTGGGCTGTCAGAGTTAGCGCCTGCTCTTTTGCAGGTGGCGATGCCGTTTTGTTTTTTTGACATGATTGCACCGGCATAACAACACTGAAGAGGCTTTTTTTGACAGTGCTTCCTGCTTGTGCTTAAGGCTCTCCACCCCCTCATTGCAGATGGGTTTAGGCTGCACGGAGATGAGCATAACGCTTGGGAGGAATCCCTGAAAGTGCAGCGCTCTGCCTGCCAGCCCCAACCCTGCAACACCCCGTCCCTGCAGCGACTGCCTTTGCTGGCGCATGTGGTCTCCGTGCTCCCAGCACAAGGATTTCTACAGGTCCTGTCGTCCTCGACACCCAGAGGAACGACTATATTATTACTCCGACTCATTCAGCTCCTGGTCCTTCTCTCTTCTTCTTGCTGCTCCCTGGCAGCACTGCACAGCCCATGTCCCGGTGCTGCCTGGCACTGCCACATCCGCATGCTGACATGGCTTCAGGTCCTGGTTCTCATGCCTGGCTGTGCTGCAATAACCCAGCGCAGTGGAGCTTCCCCAGCGGTGCTAAACTTCCAGAGGTTGCCTGTGCCATCGAGGCACCCAAATGCACGTGAGCACCAGCAACTGGGGAAAAAGGCAGCTGCGAGGCCCCAGAGCAGCCTTGCTCTCCCCATCTGTTTATCAGGCAGACGAGCAAAGGCTGCTCTGCTCGTGGCACCGGCCCAGCAACGCAGCACCGAGGGCTGATCTCCCATGGCCAAACCTTCTGGCACCTGGGCGCAGCGAGGGATGCTGCCCAAATGGAGTGGGACGCTTTTTCTGCTCCCCAGTAAATGAATAGGGTGGTGGTGTATGGGGCAGCAGCAAACCCATTCCCACCCTATCACTCATCAGCTGGGCTCCTGCGGGCTGCAAAATGCGGGTCCCATCCCTCGCTGCTCTCTGGAGGACTTTGCTGTGTATCATGGATGGCCGATAGCTGTGGAGGCACTGACAGAGGGGGAGTGGGATGATCTCCCCTGGGAAGTGGGGACCGACACTGGTCCCATCAGGCCCTCAAGAAGGCTGCGCCAGGTGAGTGGTGCCAGAAAGCTGCTCACTGGTCCAGCCTGGGCTGCACATCGTCTGGTCTTGGCTCTCGAGTTTTGGGGACACTCAAGGCTGGGTGTGCACCTGAGCTGTGCAGCTCCAGCCTGCATCCCGGCCGAGTGAGTCAGGAGAGGAAGCAATTAGCTCTGTGGTTGGATGTCTGATGAGTCATTCCTTCTGCAGGCTCCTCTCCAGATCCACTGCAGGCAGCTGTGACATCCAGGGCGCAGGGACCAGGGACAGGCGTCAGGGCAGCTGAGACATCCGGAGGGAGGTGGCGATGCAGGTACCGCCAGGATGGCAGACGTTAGGACACGTGTCAGACCTCCCCAGCTCACCTCTATGCCATCACCCCCCATCCTTCACCTTCCCACTCTCCCGCCAGCTCCCGGAATGCGGAGGCTGTGTCCCCACACTGACACTGCAGCCCCTTCCCAGCCCGGAGAGCTGCTGTGGGTGGATGTGGCTGCCTGGTCAGGCTGGTGACACATCACCTGCTATGCACCACAGCTGGCTCAGCAGGATCTGGAACAGGAGATGTGCCACAGCAGAGCCTTGCCAGGGAGCTGTGCCAGCTACTGGGCTGAGAAGTGTTATGAAAACGGGTAAAGATGGCAGAATCTGGCCAAAAGATTGCCTGCTGCAAAGTTCAAGTGCTCAGGTTGAGATACCTTGTCTCACACTTTCTAAAAGGCCATGGCCAAGGGCTTTTGGCTTACGTGGCCTGTAAGAGAGACCAGATTTTCCAGAATGCGCCGCTGTCACCAGGCTGAGACTGCAAAGCCGGTGGCAGCTTACAGCCCCTGCAAAGCTCAGCCCAGGAGCCAGCGCCTGTGCCTGTCGGAGGGGTTGCTCACCTTCAGGATGACAGCTGCCCAGCTATCTTTCAAATAGCAGTGCTTCCCCACTCGGCAAAATAAATCCATGGTACAAAACCAGATTTTGCATGTATCTAAATGCAGTTCTGGAGGAAATGCCGAGAGCTTGCGGTGGAGTAAAGCAGAAAATAGTGGGGATTCCACTTAGCACACAACAAATGACAAAACACCACTGCACTTTTAAGGCCAGAAAAAAAAACAGACAGCTATTCCTAGATTGAAATGAAATCTTTAAATGGGATGCAGAGTCAGAATTCAGGTTATGTGAGTGCTGGCAAGTCCATATTTTCTCTGGTGATGTAGGATTCTGCTTATAGGAACCTGAATCTGCTTTTCTCGTGAGTCCTGTACCCACGCGCTGCTCTCCTTCCTGGCTTCCTCCCAAGTTTACCAGGTTCTTCTTGATTTCTGCTGGTTCCTCTCCCACTGCTACCTCCAGTCGTCACCGGAGCTCCTGGGGTTGATAGAGAAAGAACGAATGAAGCATTTGCCTGTGATTTCTGTGGGTTTAATGTTTAAGCATTTGTTCTTATGTAGTGTCTCTTAGTTCGGGTTGTACTTAACAGTCTTGGTGATAAGATAGAAAATTTTTTATGTGGGAATTTTCTGGCTTTAGAGAAACCCAAACACTGTCATGAAAGACAGGCTGAGAGGAGTGCCGGGTGGCTTGGCTGGGGGCCTCCATGCTCAGTTCTTATTCTGCGTTCCTTCTTTACCATCCTCCAGCATGTCTCTCCTCATTGCCTGTTCTTTTGTTCCTTGTTCTCCTGCTCATCCCTTTCCTCTGGTTTTCTGGTTTTCCTGTCACCAGTTTTGGCCTGAGCTGATAGCTGAGGGCAGAAAAAAAAGGTAAATATCAGCCTTTTTCTTGAATCAAAGTGTGATTTTCTAAAACTCTGAGAGCAAACGAAGGCAATCTCTTTAGAAATATGGATCCTTGCTCTTTGCTGCAATACCTCCAGGAAGTGCCGGCTCCTGGTGTCCTTCCCAAGCTACAGCCACCGAGGTCCCCCCGCCTGCTGCTGGCTCCTGCTCCCACCGCTGCAGTGCCTGGGAATCTCCGCTGCAGGGGCCGAGCTCAGCACCCGCAAGGAGTGGGAGACAGGACCTGCAGCCACCAGCCCTTTCTGGACCGCAGTGACTGGGAACTGCAGGTGTTCGGAAACACCATCATCCTGAGGCCCGCTGCTTCTCCCTCCACGCATCCCATTCCCTCCCCCAGCTCCCTTGCCATGCCCAGACGCAGGAGCTTCTCTTCACGGTTCCTCCTGTGGAAGGAGGAACCACCTCCTCCTTCTCACTGTCACCTTCTTTTCTTACTCTGGTCCCTGCAGCGGTACCCATGGAGCCTGCTTTCAGGAAATTAAAGCTTTCCTGAATCACACAGGTCATGGTATGCGAGGGTAGAAACATGCAGGAGCCTTTTATGAAGTCCAGGAAAAGCTGGGCTGAATACCTACCGGATCTGAGGAGCGAGGCAGGTTCTGCAAGGTGCAATAGCTCTGGCACGCTCAAGAACTTCTTTGAGATACCCTGACTGGTAAGAAAGAGCAAGGAAAGTATTGGGATGGTGACAGATGAGGAACACCCAAAACCAGCTTGCCTTGACATCCCCCATCAGATTTCATGGGAAACACAATTCTTTCTCCTTTTGGGTTGGACCTCGCTCTGCTGTGCCTTGGATGGACCCTCCACCCTCAGCATCAGGCTGAGACAGGAGGAAGATGGAAACTAAGGCACTGAGACATCTCCACGGGGCTAAGGAAAACCACAGCTTGTGCAGAAACGCCAGAGCTCTGCCACCACGATGCTCTGTTACTCACTGGTGTTGAGGGCAGGCAGGGGAAGGACGACGGAAAAGGGGCCATCTGAAGCCCCAGGCAGTGTCCCATGGCCCCTTCACCATGCGATGGGAGCTGCAGGCTGTGAGCACACCCAGTTTCACCAGTGGTTCGGTGCTGCCCAGTCTGGGTCACCAGCCCCACATGCAGAGTAGGTGCACTCAGGCACTGCGAAGCACCTCATTAGTGCTCATTAAGCCATAACCACCTCCTGTGAGCTGGGGAGAGGTTGCTAGTGGGCAAGGAGAGGGGCAAGGGTGTGCCGGTGGTCACACAGTGAGTCAGGCAGCCCGCGGGCTGCAGAGAGGGTGGCACATCATTGAAGGACTCTGATCTGTGGCCCCTGGTGTGCTGCAGCAGCACAGCACTGGTCGATGAATCACCTTCAACATGCCCTTGTCCCTGGAGGATGCTCATTACTAGAGACAAGGTGGCCGTAGTCCCTCAGTTTGGCAGCTGGTGGACCCTTGTCATGGGGGCGGCCCAATGTGCGGCCCCTGGAGCCCAGACTGGCCTCACCACGGCTCACTCTCTCCCTGACTCGAGTCTGGTTCCAGTTTTCTTCACAGCCCACGGCAGAAGGAGATTCTGGTTATATCTCTGGGGCTGAATCCCGTCAGCTCAATGCAAGAAACTTTCCACGGCCTGGAGTGCCCCATGCCCCTGGCTAACGGCAAGGATGGAGAGGGGCCACAGCCCCACTGACCACCCTGCTCTCTCCATCTGCTGCTCACGAGAGCTTGTAATAACCCGCAGGAAACAGCAGCCTGTCGTTGTTGTTTCTCCTATGTAGCCCAGCAGATCCTACAAGTCTGAGCAGTGTGTGGTCACGACATCACAACTGGGACGTCACAACCAGGATCTGGCAGAGGGATCTGGAAGAAGCAGCCCAGGATCACCTCACACCTCAGCAGCGCAGGCAGGGACAGATCCCAGCTCCTGAGCTCTAGACCAGGCATCTAGACTGGTGTGACTGTGCCTCGTGTAATCCATACTGCAGAGCGCTTCGAAGGTGTGACTTAGGCTGTGACCTTTATATAGTGTCCTGGTCTGAGCGGCACAGGACTAATTTCTCTTCTAATGCCCGGGAAAACTGCACTTTTAGAAGACTCCAGTGTCTGAATTTGTGAAAATATTTACTTTCTAGCCAGCTATGGTGTGCGGGTTTGAAGGTCTCAGTGTTTTCAAGCTCGCGAGGTGCGGGGATGAGGAGGAGCGAGACGCGGGCACTTGACCCAAGCTGGCCAACAGGGTTATTTCATACCATGAACAGCACAGTCAATATAAATTAGAAAGTTTGCTGTGAAGTTCTCTCTCTGCCTTGATGGCTGCCACCCTGAGAACTCCTCGCCCCGGTGCCAGAGCCCTGAGCCCTTCCCTTCCTCCCGAAACCGCAGTGCTCGCAGTGTCCCACATTGGCTGTCACTGCCGGGAGTGCACGGCTTCCTACGGATAGAATGGGCTGGGTGTAATCCTTGTGTATTTTATATTGGTATCAGGATCAATACTGGTTCTTTAGTGCTATTAATGTTAATTATCTAATCTTACTCTATCAAATCTGTTTATACTTCAACTCCCGGGTTTCCTTGTTCTCTTCCGATTGCCTTTCCCGGGTGGGGAGGGGTCATCATGTGATAGAATGATTGTCTAAACGACAGTAAGTTGTTATGCGTTTCTCAAACCATAACACATAGCTGCTAGTTCACATTTATAATTGTAGGAACTTGGCTGCTGCCTTCCAACCCGTCCCAAAGCCCAGGTGAGAAGCCGCAGCTCAGGCAGTCACTCGGAGCAACAGGGGTGGGCATTGCTCCCTGCTTTGCTGTGGTCAGTAAGTTTACAAATGCCCGCAGGGCTGCAGGGTCCTTGGCAAAGGAATATGTGCGCATTTCCCAGAGCCCATGTTCTTACAGCGCGCCGACAGGGTTCGGCAGTTCCCGCGTCCCAGATGCAACAGGGGTAACCTGCCTGGGCGCCCTTCTGAACTCCACCGTGCAGCCCGAGGTACCTCGGCATGATTTCTTCTCCTATTCCGCTGCTGGCCCAGGGGTATGCCAACCCACCCTGCTCAGAGGTACTCCAACCCGCCCTGCCCATAGGACTGCATTTCTACCCACAGTGTAGGGAAACGTGTGCTGAGGAGCCAGGGGCTCCTGGGTACCAGACCGTCCCTCCCTTCCCTCCCTTCTTTTTTGCAAATCCAGGAGCCCGCCCCGAGCCTGCCCAGCCATCACTCATGACCATAGCGTGTGCCACAATTAGCGCGAGGGAAGAGAGAGCAGCGCAGATGGCGTGAGGAAAACAGCGAAACACACAATCTGGCCGCGGAAAGCGGATACGAAGCAGAACCCTTGGGAGAGCTGAGCAGAGCAGGAGGTGCGGGTCCCTGCCCCAGTTGTGCCTGGGTGGAACAAGAGAGGAATGGTGTCCAGTTCGGAGCAGCTGCCCCCAAACCACATTTATTACATTTGTTCCTGGGTCCCCAGCCACGCGGAGGAGTCCGGCTGCGGGAAGATCATTGTATTATAGCCAAGGGTCTTAATGCTGTTGCATCTACCGATTGTAAAAATGAGGCTGTAACAGGGTCTGCCTGGGGCTGGCAGCCACCGACCCCGGGGGGAGGCTGAGCCAAACCACTTCCCAGTCCACCCATCGGTCTCTCCACCATAAAAACGGAACAGGAGACATAACTCTACCTTCCTTTTAAAACACCAATGGAAAACACCTTGTCTGAGCCGTGCAAACACTGCATGTTCACAGGCCATGTCCCGAGGGGAAAAAACACACGGCCCTTTCTCTTGCCAGGGCAGTTATCCGAAGCCGGTCTGCGTGCAGCCGGGGAAGGGCAGCCTGGGCCACGGTCACCTCCCCAGCTGTGACACGGGAAGCAGAGCAGCGCAGCACCCGCTGCCTAAAGCTGCATCCTGCTTAGGGAAGGCAAAACCTGGCAGGAAAATACAGGCATTACAGGAGCAGACATGACATTTGGAATACGGCCGTATTTGAGCAGCTACCAAAACTGTCAGAAAACAAGGGAAGAGTTAAATATAAGACATGAATGAGAGTCCAGAGAAAGAGAGAAAACAGAGGGAGATGCGAGAGAAACTGAGCGCCAGACGTCAGCTGTCAGAGTTGATTCCTTTGCAGTGTGAAACGCAATTGCGTGCCCAAATGGAGTCTTTTAGAAAGGCTGTGAGGTCCAGTGCTGGAGCTGGGAAGCACCAGGCTGAAGGTGACAGCTGTGTCCCTTTGTTCCCTTGGCACTTCGCCACATTTTTAGTGATACTCATGAACTCTTTTCTCCATGAATCTCTGCCTCCTTCCATGGATGAGGAGGTCTCCCCTGGTGTCCTCTCCCCTAGAAGAAACCAAGGAGAGGGAGTTGCCCTTTGTGTGAGGGAGCAGCAGGAACGCACGGAGCTCTGCCCGGGGACAGATAATGAGCCAGCACCAGGGTTGGAAGGCAAACTGATGTGGGTGACGTAGTTGTGGGTGTCTGCTACAGACCGCCTGATGAGGAAGCAGAAGACGAGGCCTTCTTCAGACAACTGGAAGAAGCCTGATGTTTGCAGGCCATGGTCCTCATGGGAGACTTTAACCCCCGCGATACCTGCTGCCGGGACAGCGCAGCAGGGCGCGAGCAATCTAGGAGGTTTTTGGAGTGCTCTGGCAGCAACTTCCTATCACGAGTGATGGAGGAGCCAAGGAAGGAAAACCCTCTGATGCATCTGATACCTATAAACAAGGAAGCACTGATCAGGGATGTGAAGGATGAGGACAGCCTCGGCTGCAGAGAGCACAGCGTGGTGGAGTTCAGAATCTTGAGAGAAGGGAGCAGAGCAAAAAGCAGGATCATAAACCTGCACTCAGGAGGGCAGACTTTGGCCTTTTGAGGGATCTGCTTGGAAGACTCCCACGGGATGCAGTCCTGGAGAGAAAAGGTGTCCAGGAAACTTGATTCATTTTCAAGGATCAGCTCCTCCAGTCCCCTCTGACAAGCAGGGAATCAGCAAAGGCAACAAGGGGCTTGAACAAGGCACTCCAGACAAAACCCAGGCATAAAGAAGAAGTGTCTAAGAGGGGACGACAGTGAAGGGAGAATGCAAAGACACTGCCCAGCCATGCTGGGATGGGATCAGGAAAGCCAAAGTCTACCTAGAGTTGAGTGCAGAAAGGGACACGAAGGGCAACAAGAATGACTTCTACAGGTACACCAGCATCAATGAAGGTGATAAAGGGACTGGAGCATCTCTCCTATGAGAAAAGGTGGAGAGAGGTGGGGCTGTTCGGCCTGGATAAGAGAAGGCTCATGAGGGATCTTATTAGCGTATACAAATAACTGAAGTTGGGTGCAAAGAGGACAGAGCCAGGATCTTCCCAGTGGTGCCCAGTGCCAGGACAAAAGGCCACAGACACAAACTGAAATACAGAAAACTCTACTTAAACATAAGAAAAATCTGTTTTACTGTGAGGGTGGTTGAACACAGGAGCAGGTTGCCCACAGAAGGCTGTAGAGTCTCCACCACTGGAGCTCCACCACTCCACCACATCAAAGCCCAACTGGACGTGGCCCTGACCAACCTGCTCCCCTTGACCATGCTTTGAGCAGGGGCTTGAATGATACACCTCCAGCATTGCCTACCAGCTTTGTCAATTCTGTTGATCTTTGTTGAGTCAAGTAATTTGTTTAACATCACCAGATGCGTAAAGAAAGGGCTGTCAGATCCCCTGCGATATGGGAAAAGACAACTGCAGGCTCCGCTCCTTCACCTCTGCTGATACACAGCTGTGGTATGCGGAATCCCACCTTCAGCCTCCCCTGGAGACATGCACACACGTCCTGCGACCGGCGCAGCCCACAGTTCAGCCGCGTTGTGAACACGTGCACAGGACTGTGCCTTTCCAGCGGGGCTACTCCTGCCGCAGAGGAGCCTCCCTGCGACACGCCGCTCTGCCTGCTTCTCCGCACACGGGCAAGCGACAGCAGCGTTTCTAAAGGCTTATTGCAAGGTTTTAGGCTGCCGTCAGCTGAGCAACTCTGGAAGTGTTTTCTTTTTCTCTTCCTGCTCCAGGGATTGGATTGAAAATACCCCCAAAACACCCCAGTAAGGTTCACGGGGTGTGGAGGGAGCTCAGCTCAGCTATGTCATATAAGCAACTTGTGTTAAATTAGAACAGCAAAAGTGTTGAAACGGATCACGAGTGCAGCTGGGTGTGTGGAAGGGAGCGGGTATTGTTCGCAGAAAAGCAGGTCGGCTGAGAAATCGGGGCAAGCGCCAGCAAGGAGGGAAAGGGGGCTCAGACGCCTCCCTGTGCAGCAAAGAGAAGGGGCTGCCAGGCTGGAGCAGGTCAGCCCTGGGCAACAGCTCCGCGCTTCGGGGGAGCAACCCCGGCCCTCGGCAGGGAGGAGGGCTGACCCACGCTCTGGCTGGCACAGCAAAGACAGCGTGGATGGAAGTGAAGAAAACCAACAGCCAAGCCAGCTCACACGTGCCAGACCTCCAGGCTGGGAGAAGAGGAAATGTATAGGTAATTAAGGCTTATAAAAGAACATCCAAAAAGCCAGATCCGTCTTAAGTGAGGGCAAAAGGGGTTAACTGCAGTCATTAACTGGAATACTGATGAGAGAACCAGGGAATTTTGGCCTGTTTTGATCTCACTTCTGCTAATACAGGAGTTTTAATCATTAGGTGTAAATGAGATCTGCTTACCCATCATCCCTGAGCACAATGGCAATGTACGCCAACAACAGGGCAGCGCTACAGCAATCTGCTTTACGCACAGGGAAACCGAGGCACAGCAAGAGGCTGGGCACACTTTGCAGTAGTGCTGGTACAAACATGGGTCGTTCTCCATCTCCTGCGAACAAGCCTGTCTGCGAGGCGGTGGTGCTCAGAGGTGCGGTCGAAGCAGCTCCCTTACGCTTGATTTCTTCGTCTCTCACTGAAGTACTGGCCAAATAATAAAGAGGACGGCACGGTGACTGGAGCAGCCCAGTGACTGCCAGCCGTACCAGCTCCATCAGGGAAGGAGGGCAGGGAGTGCCCATCTCCTCCCACCTCTTTGGGATGATTTAGATGCTCCTTCTCTGCAGAGCCCTGCACCCTGCCACAGTCCCTTCCTGCGCAGACAAGGGCCACCACGGCATAGCTTCTCCCAGCCTAGGACTGGACAAGGGGGAATGGCTTCAAACTGGAAGAGGGGAGATTTAGACCAGATATTAGGAAGAAATGTTTCAGTCTGAGGATGGTGAGCCCCTGGCGCAGGTTGCCCCGAGAAGCTGTGGCTGCCCCATCCCTGGAGGTGTTCAAGGCCAGGGTGGACGGGGCTTGGAGCAACCTGGGCTGGGGGGAGGTGTCCCTGCCCAGGGCAGGGGGGTGGGACTGGATGATCTTCAAGGTCCCTTCCAACCAAAACCATTCTATGATTCTCTGACGGGGGAGATCCCACACTCCTACTGCCCTGAGCACACTGATTTGGAGACATGAACAAACCCAGTATTCAGCTGTGACACCAGAGAGCAAGGAACCAGAACATACGTTCATGTTTTCAGCATCCGTGCAGAGTGTACTGGGCTGATGCTCTTCCAGCTGCCTCTCTGTGGAGCAGCGCTGCATGGCTTTGGGGTTGCACAGCCCTGAGCATGCACATGTGGCCTGCTTTAACCCCAGCCAGCAACTAGGATCATGCAGCCGCTCGCTCACTCCCCCCATGGTGGGATGGGGCAGAGAATCGGAAGAGTAAAAGTGAGAAAACTCGTGGGTTGAGACAAAGACAGTTTAATAGGTAGAGCAAAAGCCACACACGCCAGCAAAGCAAAACAAGGAATTCATTCACTGCTTCCCATGGGCAGGCGGGTGTTCAGCCATCCCCAGGACAGCAGGGCTCCGTCACGCGTCATGGTGATTTGGGAAGGCAAACGTCTTATCTCTGAACATCCCCCTTTCCTTTTTCTTCCCCAGTTTTATACGCAGAGCGTGATGTCACATGGCATGGAATATCCCTTTGGTCAGTTGGGGTCAGCTGTCCCGGCTGTGTCCCCTCCCAACTCCTTGTGCCCTCCCAGTCTGCTCGCTGGTGGGGCGGTGTGAGGAGCAGAATGGCCTTGAGAGCTCAGCAACAACCAAAACCATCAGTGGTTTACCAACAATATTTTCATCCCAAATCCACAACATAGCACTACACCAGCTGCTGGTAGGAAAGTTAACTCCATCCCAACTGAGACCATGACAATGTGGCAGGGCCTTAACCCCAGTTTCAGGCCAGGAGGAGCATGCCCTCCTTGCACCCAGGTGCCCTCACTTGGGTTGGCTTTCAGGTCTCCTCAGCTGGGGAGGAATATTTCTGCAGGTGGGGAAATACTCACGGCAGCACCCAGGGTCAGCAGCCTCCCCCGTGCCGTCCCAGACACAGCCCATGTGGAGCATCCAAAGCAGCCTGCAGATTGTGGTGGTGTGGCCCCAAGTGATGTTTCGGAAGTTACGGCACTTCCCAGTCCCAGATGGCTTTCAGTGACATCCTGAGCAAAGTCCAGCGGGCTGGTCCCAGCCAGGGGCACCCCAGCAGCTACCACCCATCGGGGCTGGCTGAGCTGAAGGCGATGCTGGTCTTCCAGCACCCCGTGGAGAGCATGTTTCTGTTCACCTGAGCTCAGGCAGAGCCTTCAGCCAGTTCTGGCAAACCCACCCACTTTTACAGGCGGATGAGACTGCTCGCAGTGCTTCCAGCTTTCAAGGGTTCCCAAGTCAGGGTCCAGGCCCTCAGAAACAGGAGTTAGTTTGAATTGAGTAGTCTGGGGACTTTTTTATTCCTTTTCTCATTTCTGAGCCTGCAGTTTTCAGCCACCTGAAAGTTCAAGACTACAAGCGCCAGAGTGGATTTTTCTAAGGAAAAACCCTCAAGGTGAAGTGGTGTTCTCCATTCCAGCAACACAATCCTGGGGAAAAACAACAGACATCATCAGCTGGAAACGTGGCTCTTGCTTCTCGCTTGCCTGGAGCTTCATCTGCATTCACAACCAAAGCCGCTTCACCCAGCCCTGGTTTTGAGAAGGTGACGTGGTGATAAACCACCTCTCCTGTGCAAGGCCACCAGGAGCTGAGCTGGTGCCACCAAGAGCCCTGCGTAGCTGCACTCCAAGAGAGGACAGCTGATCAAAGCAGTCAAGCAGGTCAAGTTGGAAGACTAACTTGTTTTGACAGTATCCCATCAGTCTAAATAACGGATCACAGTTTGCTTGCTAATTGCCTCCATTAAGGATGACTGTGAACCACTCAGCCAGTTGAAGTGTAGGTTTTGATGCGGAAGAGGAGCGTGTGTTGCGCATGGAAACAGCTCCAATGTCAAAATCAACAACCAACAGCCTGGAGTTGATGGATTTTGCATCCTTGGAGCTCTCAAGCTCAGAAATGGGTACCTCTCTCCACGTTGAAGGGAACCCCCCATATGAAAGCTGGACAATTCAGGGCGCGCTAAGACACCCCAAGGGCTGTCCATGCTGTAGGGTGAAGCCGGTGGTCCCACGCGAGGGACAGCGACCCTGCAGGGCACAGGGTGGCAATGCTCTGCAAAGGGGCCGCGGCAGCTCTGCAAAGCGCACTCCTTATGCTCTGGTGTGAGAGATGAGCTCAGTGCTGGGTGCTGCGAACGCCGCCTTGCCCTCTGCTCAAAGTGGGATGTCGAAGAGGAAGGAAGGACTGAATTTGTTTTGCCTTTTTTTGGGTTGAATTCTATCCTAAGTTGGAAACTGAGTAAAACACTAGAAGATCAGGATATTCATTTTGCAGTGAAATGGGCTGAATTTTGCAATGTTGAAGGCAGTGCACAAAATCGCAGTGAACATAACTGCTCGTTGAGAGGCGGTGTTCATTAAAGTGAACATTGAAGTGTTCATTAAAGTGTTTGAAAGTATTAATTACTCTGAAAAGCTCAGTGTTGTTCTTACTCCCTCTGTTTTCCGTGGCAATAGGGGTTGCCATTTGCAATTGTGTTTGCGCTAGTCCTCTAGTAACTGGTCCCTGGGATGCTCATAGTTCAAGAGACCAAAGGCTGGATGCAGGTTTTCCCCATCAGCTAATTTGGGATGCCCACAGCTTCCTTTGGAGCACCCGCTGACGGCCAGTGCCAGCATCATGTTACTGGGCTCTCCAGAGCCAGAAACCAAATTTGTGCTCAGACATTGGGGAGCTTCATTAGTGCCCTTCCTCACAGCAAACCCCGCGGCAGTCTGGCCCCCGTGGGGCAGGGAGCCTGAGGAGTGATGCCCAGTGCTGCTGGCTGTGCAGTGCAGGCAGCTGCCTCCTCCTCCCCTGCCCCCACTGGTGCCAGCACCCCCTCAGCTCCCCGGGGAGAAGGGGGCTTTTCTGCATGTCAGTCTGAGACTGAGGGATGCAGGCACAGAGGAGCTGGAGTTCCCATTTAGAATCATAGAATGGTTTGGGTTGGAAGGGACCTTTAAAGGCCCTCTGGTCCAAACCCCCTGCCATGAGCAGGGACATCTTCAACTAGATCAGGTTGCTCCAAGCCCCGTCCAGCCTGGCTTTGAACACCTCCAGGGATGGGGCATCTACCACCTCTCTGGGCAACCTGGGCTAGTGTCTCACCACCCTCACAGTCAAGAATTTCTTCCTAATATCTCATCTAAATCTCCCCTCTTCCAGTGTAAAACCATTCCCCTTTGTCCCATCGCTCCACTCCCTGATCCAGAGTCCCTCCCCAGCTCTCCTGGAGCCCCTTTAGGCACTGGAAGGGACTCTAAGGTCTCCCCGGAGCCTTCTCTTCTCCAGGCTGAACCTCCCCCCCTCTCTCCCAGCCTCTCCTCCCAGCAGAGGGGCTCCAGCCCTCCCAGCATCTCCGGGGCCTCCTCTGGCCCCGCTCCAACAGCTCCGTGTCCTTCTGCTGTTGGGACCCCCCGAGCCAGAGGCGGCACTGCGGGGGGGTCTCCCCAGAGCAGAGCAGAGGGGCAGAATCCCCTCCCTCACCCTGCTGGCCACGCTGCTGGGGATGCAGCCCAGGGTGCGGGGGGCTCTCTGGGCTGCCAGCACACATTGTTGAGCTTCTCATCAACCGGCATCCCCCACATCTTTCTCGGCAGGTCTCTCTCAATCAGAAAGTGGTCTTCTGCAAAAGGCAGTAGGGTTAAACCAACGCTCCATTTTCCTGTCCCCAGGCTGCTCTCAAGTACATTTCTGTGCCCCCTGCCTGGGCGTCTGGCAGGCAATTTTCACCACAGATGCGTTAACAGGCAGAGAGCTGCTAGAGCTGCACAGCCTCGCCGGCCCCGCACAGGGAAAACGTGCCTGGGGAAAACCAAGGGTTATCCACCAGCCTTCCCTCCTGCCCAGGAGGGGTGCGAGGGGTGCGGGGGCGCAGGGTTTGCTCTGTGCTCCAGACTCACTTCTTGTCATCCCGGTGCCCTCCGGGCTGGAGGCAGCAGCAGATTAAGAACCCTCCACCTCCCAGGTTCGACCTGGGAAAGCAGCTGGTGTGAACTCACCCCAGAGGGGAAACTGAGGCAGAAGTGAAGTGACTTGCGTAAGGTGAGACAGGCGGTAGGAGATGCCCTGAGCCTCACACCAGGTTTTGCCCGCTTGCTTTTTTTTCTTCCTTCCTGGCACAGCTTCCCTGAAACGTGATGTCTAACTCGAAGCATTGGCCATGCTCACTCCGCAGCAGAGCAGGCAGCGCAGGCAAACGCCGTGCTGCCCACTTGGGCACTGCATTAGCGCTATCGTTCCTGACAGGTGAGGGGGAAAGAAATCAGTGGGAGCCCTGGAAAGAAGAAAACACGATAAGCGAATCCTGTTCATTAAGATGTGAGGTTTGCTTCGTTTTCCTTCTCTCTCAATCCGGAGGGATTAGCACCAGCCAGATAAGAGACTTGCCAAGGCAATTCCAGCAGCTTTGCTCAGCCTGGCCTCGAGTTAACTTCCAGCCAAGGCGATTTCTGAAAGCGTGGGCATCTCTCCGCAGCACCCTCTGAAAAAAAAAAAAGGAGGGTCAGAGAGGACGCTGCTCTGGAAGCTTTTCTTACACAAAGAATGGCTTTCCATCAGCAACGCTGCTGGGGCCCGGACAGCCGTGTCCCCATCTTACCTGGGAGCGCTGCCAGCGGGTCGATATTTATACAGCTCTTCAAAGTCTGCCGGGCTTTCGCCAAGCACGGAGAAGGGCCCAGCGTGGTCCCTGCCCCGGCCACCCCGGTTTGCAACGCGCCCGCAGGATGGGATGGCCAGGGGCAGCTGTGCTCTCCCGGGGCGTACAGATGTGGAGATGGAGCAAAACGCAATCCTGAGCGCTGTTTGGGCTCTCAGAACATGCACACTTTGTTCTTAGCTAATAAAGGGGGGCCCCTTTTCTGGGGACACTGCCCCTGCCTCTCTGGCCTCTCATCAGTTGTGCTGGCCTGCCTCTGCTGTGGCAAGGGGGGGGGAATGTTTTACTTTCAGGTGAAAGCCAAGCTCTTCACCAGCCTCTGGGATGCGGAGCTCTGGCAGGGACCAGGAGCGCTGTGGGGCTGCAGGGACCGGTGCGAGATAGCCGTGTAATCGCCCCACTTCTGACCAGCTTGTCTGAAAACAGGACAGCACGTCAGCTCTTTATGCACGCTGAAAGGAGGTTAGATGGGATGGGATAGCTATTTGCAGCTTGAATATACCCACGTGGCGGAATGCCCGGCAGCAGCGGGTTGTAGGATGGAGGCTTTCCCTCCCTGCCCAGGCAGGAGAAGCTGAATTTCACCTGTGAAGCAGGGTGAATAACTCCGATTTAGGAACCTGAACCAAGGTTTAGCACTGCGTGTCTGCAGCACTAAGGGACAGCACAAAGCAGCGTGTGAAGTGAACCTGTGACATCGGCTCGTCAGAGGAACCTTTACGCAGGTGCTGTAGGTGAGATGCTCCCAGAGCTTCAAAGGCCTCTCCGGGTTGGTAGGTGGATGGTGACCTCTCGCCAAGGAGCAGCACAGATCCCCTTCCCTTTCCCTCCTTGTTCTGGGCTCTTGTCAAGGTGAGCAGGGATTGTGATACCAAAACACAGCTATTCATGTTCAAGTTCATATGTCTCATATCAAACGAGAAACACTCTTTGTTCTGCAGGATGGAAAGTAGCTAATGAAAGATTTAATTGGCACGTCTAGTGAGGGAGGGAGAGCAGGAGTTACTCACCTCTCTCTCCGAGAAGTCCCCAGGCAGCACCAGGAATGTGGAGGGAGCTTGGGCTCCCTTTGATATGATAATCTCACCGCTTAGGAGAGATGCAAACACAAGGTCAAAGGGGCTGAGGAAAACCAGACAGGCACAGGAAGGGCTGGAAAACCGGTATCATACCTCCTGGTTTCTTCTTCAGCATAAGGGAGGCTGCAGTGACTAATGGGCAGAGCCCTGGGTGCTTGGACGCTTCTCCCCAGAGGCAGGGACCTGCCCTGGCACCCAGGGAGTGCTCCTCCAGCCCTCACTGCCCCCATCCCCATGGCTGCTGTCTTTGGAGATGATGGACATCGGAGAGGACACTTGATGTACATCTGCCTAGGAGGACCGTGAGCTGCAGAGAGCACCTGCCAAGAGCCTTGTTGAGATACCCAAAGGAGGTGGATTGTCACCCGTGGCCGTGGTCTTGTGTCATCCCTAAAGAATTAACACGATGACGTGCAACCTGTGCACAGGGATCCCGTAGTCAGCCTCTGAAGCGTGGCAGCTGCTTTCAACACCTGGAAAGCCCACGCAAGGGAGAAGCTCAGAGATTTCCCGCTTGAAGTCAGAGGAGAGATATGGAAAGCAGGATCCCCATTTTTCAGGAAATTCTGACATTTTGAAATTCCTCCTAAGGCAGACAGGCAAAAGAAAAAAAGTCACATTCACATTTTCATGCCAGAAATCATTTTGGAAGTGTTGTATTTCAACAACATTGGTCCATTTCCTTCTGATGCTTTAAAATGTTGCATTACAATATAATTCACAATATAAAATACGCTCTTGGAATTAAAAAGGTGCTTTAAAGGAAGTTTTTTTCAAAACCAGAAGTCACTGACATTGACAGATAATGCCAAAAGTCTGATTTCAGTGAAACAGCTTCCAGAGAAATGTCTCGGAGGAAAATATTCACCAGCTCTTGTGTGAGCCAGGTTATCTCAGAGCATTAGGTGGCTCATGGGGTGCTCCCCTGGCCCCTGAGCGAGAGGTGAGGTGGGATGGGGGCTGCACCTTGCTTTTTGCAGCTGTGGCGTGCAAATGTGGGTGAGCAAAGGAGGTTACAGCCGTAACGGGGTGTTGCAGGCTCTGAGGTGCTCGCTGGCACCTGCCAGATGATCCATCCCTTGGTGCAGTGGCATATCCATCCATCCGGCAGCAGCTGAGAACTTCACATTGCTTCTCTGGCCATTCATTCATTTTTTCCATTATCAGTGTTCTTCCAGAAACAACCATTTCTCTCTTTCCAAGGAGGAGCGATGAGAAGAGGCGGCAGCAGAGCTCGTGGGCTGGTCACAGCAGCAGCAGCAGCGCAGCCACAGGCGGGACGCGCCAGGCAGAGTGGCAGGGGATGAATGGTTGGGCACATATTTGGAGGCTATCAGCATGCACATATAATAAAAGCCAATTAGATGCATATGACAGATTGTAAACCTCTTGTGTGTTGTTTGAAAAAAAAACATGTTTTCAGCTTGTCTGCCTTTAGAGAGCTTCTCAATAACACAGTTTTACTCTGGCTGAGAAATTACAGGCATCCCGCCCACGCCACACAAAGCCTGACATTTCCGATCGCATCATCTTCCTTTTCATTTGGAACAGGGGGAAAAACAAAACGACCCCCCAAAACACCTCAACATGACTTATCATTTGCAAGTCGAGCCAGATATGGTTTCATCCACAACTGCTGGAGCTGATCAAATGGTATTATGTCTTATAAATAGCATAGCTGTGCTGCTATTGCAGCACATGTGGGTCGAGAGACTGCCCTGTGCGAGCTGCCAAAGTTGATGGTACATTCAGCAAACCAGCTCCAGAAAAGACGTTATAATTTCTGCCGTGTCGCCATGCAAATAAAGAAGCAGGTTTGATCTTTCGTGAGCTCCAACCTGTGGCTGGTTGAAAAGCGAGCTGGTTTCTTTCTCGCGACACCCAGATGCAGGTGGGCACGGGAGGGTGTCCCGGGCTGCGCTCGGAGCTACAGGGGGGCGGGCAGGGTCCTGGCAGCGTGGCACCGCACCGCCTGCTCGGCTTTTGAATGTGTGAGAGATACTTTGCTGCCTTTCCCCGGTGCAACCAGAGGGAAACATAGCCCTGCGGGCGCAGCCGCGGGGGCGCGGAGGACCTGTGGTGGGGCAGCTACTCCACCTCCCGCTCACAAATTGATGGGACGAAACAGTGCCTGCGCTTTTCGCACTTTGGTGAACAGGCGAGGACTTGACATCTTGAAATCCCTCCCAGACCCATTTTTCCTGGATCAGATCTGGATATCTGGTTTCTGTCCGTGCTGAAGACAGGGCTACGCTGGGCCTGAGAGCGGCCTGGGGCAGCACAGCCCCCAAAACTGCCACCCCTGGGAAGAAAGGTGCTCAGCATCTTCTCAAAGCGTTGGTGATGCCAGGTGAGGCAGCAGCACGGGACCACTCGTCCTCTCAACCCCTGCTGTGCTAGAAACCTCAAAAACACAGGGAAGGATGTTGTGCGCTGGCTCCGATGGATTTTGGCAGAGGTCGGATCAGGTCCCCAGGCAGAGCATCATTTTGGAAGACAGCTGACCTAGGAAAGGCAGGAAATGGGGTGTTGGACAAAGAGAAACCTTCCTGCCTGTGTTTGCAAGAGCACCTTGCCAGGAGAGACGCCCCAAGCGGATGGGCACAGTCCGTCGGGGATGGCAGGGCTGGTTTGCGGCAGGAGTGAGGGCAGAGGTTCGGGGAGCTCCCGTGGGAGGTGGGAGCCGCACCGGGGAGCATGCCGACGGTCAGATGTCTCCATGAGAAGATGCTGAGCGCGAGGAGCCAGCTCCCCCAGCAAACCGAGGGCTGGGAGGTTGAAGTGGTCCTGGCTGTGGGCAGCGGGGAGGCAGCACTGGGGAAGGGAGCACCTCTCTGCCACATCCCCATCCCCACCACAGCCAGCACCGACGGCACCCGCTGCTCCAGCACCCAGAGGAGCAAGAGGACCACGGGCTCCTTCTCGGCAGGGACAAAAGCCCCAGGAGGGGAAGGTCCCGCCTGCTTTTCTCTCGCCAGCGCCAGTGTTGGGGAATGGGCAGGTTTGTTTCTTTTCATTTTACGTTCAGCTGCTAATTATTATGCTAAGGGCTGGCGGCTCGCACAGGGCATTAGAGGAAATACATTAAGAAATGGGGAACAAGGGGGTTCAGGCGCACGCCCCTGGCCTGGCTGTGCGGCAGCGATAGCGAGGGCTCTGCCGGCCAGACGATGACCGTAGGCACCAAAGCAGGTCAGCGCTGGCCTTTTAAAACATAAAGGAAAAGGAAATTTCTATAGCTCCTTGCAAACCCACGCGCAAAACCACGGCACAAGAGTGTCTTAAAGGCTTAGAGACAGCAGAAAGGAGAAAAACAGCCTGACACTGTGATCCTTTTCTAAATTTTATGATATTTGAGCCAATTACATTTTTACTCTTTTTCCTGACGTCTGACTCAGAATTTGAGAAAATTTAATGCTGGCATTACTGGCGAAGAAATATGATGTGAAGATAATTTTAGTTTCCAAAGAGCCTGCTTCAAATGGCTGTGATTTTGCTTTCAGCTAGTGCAAAAAGCTGGACCGACACCTTTCGTGGAATAATGCATCTGGGATAACGTCCCCCACTGCCGGGAGAGGTCTGGCACACAGCCCTGCCCTGCTGACACCCTGCTCGAGTGCTGTTCAGTGGCTTCCAGGGGATTACAGACAGGGAGCGGGCTTTGTCCCGGCTCCCTGCACAGCAGAAGATGTCATTATTCTCCAGGAGAGCCGGTCTGCAGATGGGTCTTTGTGTTATCGCATGCAAATAATCTTCATCTGAAAGTACCGGCTGCTCATAACATTGAATGTAACACTCAACTGACAGTAGCACCTGACAAAGCTTAAAAAGAAGAAGTGAAACAAAAAAAAAAGAGGACAGAGGGCAGGAGGACAGTTTGTCGTGAAAGCATCCCTGCCCGGCCTCGGCTGTCATCCCCCTGCCTCTGCCGGCAGCACAGTGGGGCTGGCGTGCCGAGGCCGTCGGCTGAGACCCCCGGAGCCCAGCCGCAAGAGCGGCCGTCGGCACCCTGTCGCCGTGCTGTGCCAGCCCCGGCTGTGCCCGGCAGGCTGGCGGTGGCTGTCTTCCCTGACCCCCGCGACAGCCGCCTCCTGCCAAGCTCCCTGGAAAGGATTTTAAACATGCAATTATCTTGTGTCTTCCAACAGAACTGGCCCCAAAAGTGCCTAACTTTGCATTCAGCGTGCAGCGAACAAATCCGTGTAGGCATGACACCTCGGGTTTTCTGTCCCGCCTAACAGCGCTGACAGTGCTCCTCCAGTGAACCCCGGCAGCCACCCAGGCAGGGCAGGTTTAGCAGGAGGGTTGTACTGATGTCGGTGGGGGAAGCAGCTCCCGTCGCCCAGTCGCCCAGCTGCCTTGTGAAAAGCCAACACTGGCCCTCACCGTCGGCCGTGCCGGCGACGAAGCGAGCGTGGGTGCGGGCAGAGCTGGGCACGCGTGCCCGGGCTGCCTGAGGAGTGTGCCAGGGCTCTAGTGGGGAGACGCGCACCGGGCGGCCTCCTGCAGTGCTGCGACACACCACCAGCGTGTTCCCATGGAGGGTGCTGGGCACTCTATTTTTTTTCTGCCAAATGCTTTGAGGCACAGCAGCAAAACACTGTCTAAGTGTGAACACCCCCTTCTGCTGCCGGGCGCCCTGGGTGCGGGGAGGCCGGCAGAGGCAGACTGGGCACTGGTGCCCTGGGGACCAGCCATGACAGCCTGCCACCACCCTCCTGGATATAACCCTCTCCCTCTGATCTCCGGGCATGGGCAGCTCAGCAGCAGGGCAGCCCGCAGCCCCTCAAGGGAGGAGATGGGTGGTCTCCCCACAAAGGGGTCCGCAGGTGCTGGGAGCACCCTGGGACCCTGCTCTGGGATGCAGAGTGAGCTCCCTGTGCAGCATCCCCCCCCCACCGCAGCAGCCACCCACAGGGCTCCCATTTCCCTGACCACCGCACAGGGCTGCCAGTGGCCGCGAGACCCCGTCCCCACGGTGTCCTGCTGCGCGAGCCCACCGTGCCCGATGCCAACCCACCTCCGCAGCAGTGGCCTCTCCATCAGCTCTGCTCAGCTCCCTGCGGGACTGCGGGGAACTGGAGGCAGGGACAAGGGGCGGTGGCGCAGAGCTCCTCTCTGGTGCACCCTGCGCTCAGCAACAACACCCCAAAGAGCCGGCGGAAAGGTACGAGAGGGCCAGGGCAGGGATGCTATGGCAGTCCCAGGGGTTGCATTGATCCACAGCATCGATCGAGCTGTCATAACCATCACCTCAGGGTCTGTCTGAACACTTGGAGCGCAGGGCTGCCTGGCCATGCAGTGACGGATGGGGCACGGGGCCATTCCTAAATGCCATTAGGAAGGCAGAGATTTAGGAAAGGTGAAGGGTGCAATAAAGGAAGGGCCTAAAGCAGCTGAGTTAACATCATCAATTGGTTGTTATCCTGTATTAAAAAAACATCTGGTTGCTCATGAGGGATCTGTCCATAGGAATATTTGCTGTGATTTACATGCAGTCCCAAAAGACATGGTGAGATGAGAGGAGGTGTCTGTCTCACACTCATCTAGCAGCCGCCTGAGCACTGACAGGAGAAGGGGCTGTCTGTCCTGCAGGAACGGAGACAGGACTGGGGAGTGCAGCAGTTTTCTTTTTCGAAGCAACCTCCAAGCTAAGGAAAGCTCCTGGGCTACTTCAGCCTCCACCAGCTGGAAGGGCTCCCCCGAACACCGAGCAAACATCCTGCCTCCAGGATGATGAAGGTCCAGAGAAGCCAGAATTAAACTGCTCACAGAGGACAATGGAAGGAAACTACAGGCAGGAGATGCAGGTCACAGGGAAGAAGCGAGGGCTGCAGAGGAAGGCGGGG
>VZSZ01002620.1:370068-390138 GCA_013398815.1 Ibidorhyncha struthersii
CAGGCAGAGCAGGCAGGCAGGCCGGGCAGCCCCTCTCGCCCTGGGCAGCAGCTGCAGCCCCTACACACCTCAGCCCTTATTTTCTGCTGGGGACAAAAGCCATCAACAAAGTCCTAATTAAAAAACAACCATGAAGCAAAAAGCACAGCTAATTGCTTTTTGACTGCAGAACAAAAGCCACTCCTCTGCCTAATTACACTGTGAAAATGAGAAGAATTTAAACAGGAATTATAAGTAATCACACAAGCAAAGAAACGGAGCGAATGCCTATGGAAACCTGAATGCACGCCTGAGCACAAAGACGCGGGCAACAGCTATAAGAGGGGGATGACAAGGAAAGTATTTAAGACTTATTATATTGAGCTAATCGGCTGCTCCTCAAGTACTCTCCTCCTCAGGCACTCCAGGCACCTTCTGCATCCTGGTGAATTGAAGCTCCACAATACTGCAGAGAAGTCCTACGGGTCAAAATCATGGGCTGTCTCTGGCAGGCGGGGGAAATGCATTGCTAAGCAGCAGAATGAGACGCTCGCCCACCGAGGCCAGCGAGCCTTGAGTGCAGTCCCCATTCAGGGCGAAACATGCTTCTCCCACCTCCTCTCCGTCTGATCCACAGCTGGCACACTCCGCAAGGCGAGAGACCACGCAAGGCCTCCTGAGAGGAGAGCTTCCCCATGGATGGGTGCTACAGGCTCTCTGTGGGGTGGGCAAAGGTTGGGTTCTCATCTGGGCAAAGGGTCCCCAGGGATGGAGAGCCCAGAGGAGAACCCGAGCCCTGCAGCTCACCTCGTCCCAAGCCCAGGGCTACTCGGTGCCCCACGCGAAGTGATCTGAGCGGCCCGTCTCTGCGATAGGCGGTGGTCCTAGAGCACCGTTGGGGAACAGGGTAAAAACAGTTTGTTTCAAGAATAATTAGTGGGGGAGAAAGGAGGTGGGAAAACAGGAGGAGGAAAATGGGTTACATTGAAAATCTCAGGGTCCGCATTGGAAGAGTGAGCCCTGTGCTGCTGAGGGCTGCACGGAGATGATGGTCAGGAAAGATGGAAACAGTCAGATGAATGTTTTCTTACCCAGAGGATAGTTAACCTGCAGAGCTCCCTGTGCCAGGAGGTCCTTGTGTCAAGTACAGGGTGTCAGGCCATGGGAAAGGGGCATGGCACTCAACAGTAAAGGGTGCCCCCTCTCCGAGGAGTGGTCCAAGACCTGACCCGACCCCAACAACAAGAAGACTCATTGTCATCCCAAGGCCCTGGACTCCACTTGGACAGCTGGGTACCAGGACAGCAGTGACATAGAGGAGACACTTGGGCGAGAGGTAGTGTTTCCTGCTGGTCAAAGCACAGGACTGTGACTCAGCCCATGGCACAGGCAGGCAGGAGCCTTTGCGCAAGCTGCTCTGGCTCAGTCACCTCTTCCATCACACCCGTGGATGCTGCTCCCACAGTCCCGGAGGGGCAGGCAGAACCCACTCGAGGAGCTGGGTGTAGGAAGGGCTCACAATGTTGTGTAGCCGTGAGCTGTGCTACTGGGAACCTGCCCTTTGGGCTAAATCCCCCGCTCGGGTCCAAACCAGCCCCAGATACAGCACCGGCCACAATATTTAAGCCTGATTATTCCCACTTACAGTGAAGGACAGGACAGCGCTCTCTCTCTGAAATGCCGAGTGCCATGTGTAAATCAATAGTTCATTTCTTTCTCTTATCAGAGGAGACTGGGGAGGGAGAGACCATCAACATGAGGAAATCAAAGGAAATGGAAATGACATGGAAACAAGCTGATGTCTGAGTGAGCCCCATGATAGCAGCTGGAGATCCCTCATTCTTCATGCTTCATGAAGAGTGCCGAGGGACTGCCACATCACTATCCCATTCAGAGGTGCTGGGAGATGCGAAAGCCGAAAGCCATTTGTCACCAGGTTTTATAAGCACAGCTTTGTGTTTCAGTTGACCAAGGGGGTGGCAGCTCTGGTTTGGCCCCGTGATGAAGATGCAACCTAAGACCGCCAACCCAGCAGGGCCAGACTCTGCCCAGGAGCCAAGGCGCAGCCCTGGCATTCTGCACCCAGCCGAGAGGTGGCTGGAGCTTGTGCCCAGCAGCACACGTGTGGCTCTCGGGCATGGCCAGTGGTTATGGGGGGACCAGATCCTGCTTCAAGTCAAATTCAGCCGGCCCCTGCAGAGCTGGCAGCATTGGGAGGGCCAAACGCAGGCAACAATGTGGTACAGGGCTGGGGACTAAACTGCCTGGATACTGACCTCCTGGGACCGTAGGGTTGCTCTCGGTGCCTGGCATAGAGATGCATCCTGGGACAGGACAGTACATACCATACCCATGCCATGCCATGCCATGCCATGCCATACCCCACCCATTCCATAGCTCCAGAGAGCCCAGACCTGTGGTTGCAGTGCTGCCAAAGTGCGCTTTGCTCCAGGGCAGGCAGTAATGACCTCACCTTTCATAGACAAATCCCCACAGGTGTCTAAAAGGAAGTAATTGCTTGAATATATCCCAGTCCCCAGAAATAGCAAGGGAGAAATTGTTACTCTGCAATTAAAGATTTTTCAGTGGTAACATCACAAGATCTGGGATAATGGCATTACCCAACTGTGAAGTCCCTATTTTGAAACGTGCTGGCAAGCACAGCCAGTGTGCACCAGTGGATGCCCTCCCAAGTTTCCTGTGTCCATCAGGTGGCCATGGACGCTGCTGCACCCCACTCCCGTACCGGTCAGTCACTCTGTGGCAGTGCTAAAAGACCTATCCAGTGCCACTGCTGGAGGGCCCAGCCATCGAGCCTGTCCCGTCAGCAGGAACGGTCAGCTCCTGTAGGAAAGCCCATGGAGTTTTTAACTTCAATAAATCCTGACCATGAATTGCCCAGTTAGCCAGTCCCATAAGCGATAAACTCCTTCGTGCGTGTTATAGCCATCACCACCAGCCCTCTGTGCCACGACGATCACCAGTATCATTTGTAAACACAAAATTACTCTGCCGTTCTGTAGGAGGGTGCTGCTTCCCTTGGCTCCACAAAGGTCCAGTCCCACTTCAGGGCAGCGATGCCCTGCAGAGGGGACAGGGAAGCACGCAGGAGGCTGGCATCTCCAGCCGAGGGACCCTGGGTCAGAGCCTGGGAGCATCCACTCTCACTTTGCATCCCAGTGAGTCTCACTGGTGCCATCTCGTAGGAGATGATTTAAATGTTGAGCTACCTTGCATCAGGGGCTGCTTTTGAAACTCCTGGTCTACCTTGCTCTGCCCAGACACCTCTGAGGTGGCAAAAGGTAAGTAAGATTTGAACAGAAATCATGTCTGAACCATCTGTCTTCCCCAAAATCACATGCTGTGCTGTATTTGCCCTCAGTCCTCAGCAGAAGGCAGATGTTCTGCACAGTGGCCTGGAGAAGGATCACCAAGATAAGCACATGAAGTAATTGAGCTCCAGCTCACCTCTCCCCCTTGCCCCCCGGGGTAAGGATCAGGAGAATCACACACTGGGGTTGTATTAAGTGAAAGATGCCAGAGCGTCGGAGGGGTGCCCAGGAAAAACAGTATATATTTTTCTCTTGAAAAGGTTCTTTCTACAGAGGAAAGCAATATATCCAGTTAAAAAAAAAAAAGTAGTGAGGATAACAGCAAGCAGCCAGCCAGGCTGTGGTCATCACTCTCTGAGTTGCTTTAACACTCTGGATCCAACTCAGCACCTTGCGTGGTGGATCCCTGTTAGCTGCAGCAGTCTGATAGGGGGGATGACTGATGGAAAGGCATCATCTTCCTTGCTGCTTTGGCGTGGCATCTCTGCCGGGTTGCCCTTCAACAAGAGCTGACAGCCAGGGAGCTCTGCTGGCTTCTTGTTCCTGCGAGACCATCCGCCCACAGAGAGCCCACTCTTGGCAAGACCTCAGCCAGCTTGGCACCAGCTCCTCCCACACAAGCCCCAGCACGGCCCGCAGATGTGCAGCGGGACGCTGAGGAGCATCGGCCCGATCCAGCTGTGGGCAACCACAGCCCTGTCTCCTGGGCAGAAGGGGTTGGGACCCAGCAGAGCCAGACTCGCCGAGCCCAGCAAGGGAAGAGCAGGACCACAGGGGGAGTCTGAGCGGTTGGGAGAGCAGGAGGTATGGGCTGGGAGAGGGAGGATGAGGCAGCAAAGGGCTCGTGATTAAGAGCCATCAGTCCTAATCTGCCCCTCTTTCTTCCTCCTGCCCCAAAAGCTGGGGTTTGGGTTTGCCTCGGGAAGCAGCGATGCTATTTCTCATCTTTCTTGCAAATGTTCTTCTGCCTCAGCACACCAGCACTGGCTTACGTAAGAGACCTCAGGGATATTTGCAACAGGCAAAGGCATCTGAGCATGCAGGAGGTGTGTTTGGTAACACAGCGTACGCTCAGGCAGGCAGGCGGGGGATGCAGGAAGGGAGCTGCTGCAAAGAAAGAGCCAGCACTACAGTCCCAGAGCTGTGATGGCACTTTTAGGTCCTTTGCCCCAGAGAAAAGACCAAAGAACAAGGGATGCCATTCTCCTTGCCAGCCTGTGCTTAAGCAGACCGCCTCTGAAAGGGGAACAGGAGCACAGCGGGCTGTCATAGCCCTGAGACTTCAGGGTCTGTCTGACACCTGACGGGACCTTTTGTCCACAGCTCGTGGCGCTCAGGGTCCAGAGCCAGAAGGGAACCGTCAGTATCAGCATCTCCTCCCTCCTCCCTTCCCTAAGCCATCCCTGACACCGAACCTCCCAGGTGCTCCAGGCAGCACCGTGGCTGCCAGGTTAGAGGAACCTTCCCAGCAAGAAGAACCCTGTAGCGTTTGCGCTCGCCATAAACGCATCTGCAGCTATGGCTGCGGGACTTCAGGAAAACACCTATCTGACCTGCCTGGTTCATTAAACAACTAGCATAAAATCTTTGCCGTGTTTCAGTTGGCTCTGGTACAGAAGGCCTGGAAGAAGCTCTGGCTATGGCTTCAGATCTGGGAGTAGTGGAGCAGGAGTATTTCACGGTTATAGGACTGGTTATATTGGTTATCGGACGTTTATAGGTTCCAGCCCTTAGGTCACCGGGGATGAGTCTCAGTTTCATGTGCATAGGGCTCTGGTCTGGCCTTATTCCAGCCAAACCAGCAGGAATCCCAGACATTTTGGCATCAGGCTGGCCCAGGACTCTTACCAGGGAGATGCTGAGCGATGCTGGGAGCTTTGGAAACTGGACCTGCAATCCTTCTGTGCCTGGTTCTGCATTTGTACCAAGACGCCTGCCTAGCTCTCGTTTGCTTTGTCTCCTTCCATGGTGACACCCTGGTGCTGGGACCAAGCCGTGACAGCAAACCGGGCTGAGATCATGGGCTTGTGCGTTTCAAAAAAAAAGTTGACAACTAGATAACACCTTGTGCCAGACTGCTGCACAGGTAAATCCTCTTCCCTGGGCAGATTTACTCTGCTCTCAGTACAAAGATAAAGACAGAAATGTAGTGCAGAAAACAAGAAGGACTTCTCCTTGAGCGGTGTCTGCACAAGAGGTTGTTAGAGGAGTGCGGACACCTTAGAGGTCAGAGCATCCCCCCCTCTGCACTGACAAAGGCTAAATATATCTAGGTCAACCTTCGTGGCTGCTCGTTCAACCTGTTCTTCAGACCCCACAAGGCCCTTTGGCAGGCTGAGATAGAAAAGCTCTTTGGAACCTGCCGTAATGCCCGAGGGTTATGAGCCGGGCACTGGAGGTTGGGGCCATTCCGCTGCAGCCCCTATAATTTAGTGAACAGCAGGGAGGGAGGGTGGTGCGGGCAGGTGGAGGCAGTTTGCTCTTGCGTATGGGATCGCTGAATTTCGGGGCTACAAAACCAGAACTCACGGCCACAATAAGGCAAAAAGACTGGTGGATCACTCACCTGGATAAAGTCAGGTGTGATCCCACAGCAGAGGTGAAGGGAAGATTTGATTCCTGCTTATCTTCCAAATGCTCTGCCTTTTCTGCACATACTGGCCTCGCTTTAAAATCACCATGTTTTTAAGGGGAGCTGTGGCAGTTGCTGAGCAAGAAATCCTGCAGTAACAACCACCTGAACTCACTGAAAGAGATCACGGCCCTTGCACCAAGCCACATAGCCCCTCACTCTGCCCGATTTCATCCCCTCCCCCTCCCCTCTGCTTGTGGAATCCCCCTTACGCCATCCCATGCAGCGTCGGAGGCAGCACACGCCGGAGCTGTCACAATGCGCTGTGCTGTGGTTTATTCTGTTTGCATGTGCCTCTTCGCATTATAGATTTGGCCTTTGTCTTTGTTATTTGTGCCTCCAATTCTTCCCCGTCTAAGTACATTAGTTGCTATGGCAACAATTATTTCATTGGTATGAGTAATCTTCACGACAGCCACAAAAGCAGCAAAAAGTCAGTTCATATGCTGCACCTTCTACTTAATTCAGTTAGTTGCTAATTAGCTCTTCCCTTGAAAGTGATCAAAACCTCTGCCACCAATAAGCTGTAGGGAAAAATAAAGAGTTTTGACTGGCTGCTTTGATCATTTTGTGCTAACTTTGCGTGAATCAGAGAAACAGGGAGATGCTGGAGCGTTAACCACCATCCAGTCCCTCAGTGCAGCAGGACCAGAGGGCATCAGCTGGATGTAGGGAGCACCCAGCAACTCACAGCATCACTGCCCGAACCCCTGAGCAAAGCAGAAAGGCCCAGCAGAATCCCAACGTTACTGAGCTGCCAAAGTCATTGAGCCGGGGCTGGGATGGTGCAGCATCCCAGCGCAGTGGTATGGCGACTCCATGGGGGGACACCTCACTTGGGAACCCACCAGAGTTCACTTAGCAAGCCTGGAAACCCTCCTCTTTTGTGCCAGGCAAGAAGTGAAAATATCGGTTCTTGGCAAAAGAATGGGTTCTCATGGGACGAGAGAGAAAGCAGTGTGTAGCAGGGCCCCCATGAGAATCTCTTGCTGAGCATCACAACCAGCAGTTACCATCTGCAGTGACAGCTCCGGCTCCACCGGACCAGACTCTGCTCTACTCTATGTCAGACATGTCCTATGCCTTGACATCCCCTGCCCCGGGCAGGGACACCTCCCCCCAGCCCAGCTTGCTCCAAGCCCCGTCCAACCTGGCCTTGAACACCTCCAGGGATGGGGCAGCCACAGCTTCTCTGGGCAACCTGCGCCAGGGGCTCACCACCCGCACAGCAAAGAATTTCTTCCTGATATCTCATCTAAATTTCCCCTCTTCCAGTTTGAAGCCATGCCCCCTTGTCCTATCACTACATGCCCTTGTAAAAAGTCCCTCCCCAGCTCTCCTGTAGCCCCTTTAGGCACTGGAAGGGGCTCTAAGGTCTCCCCGGCGCCTTCTCTTCTGCAGGCTGAACACCCCCATCTCTCTCAGCCTGTCCTCCCAGCAGAGGGGCTCCAGCCCTGGCAGCATCCTCATGGCCTCCTCTGGACCCACTCCAACAGGTCCGTGTCCTTCTGATGTTGAGGGCTCCAGAGCTGGACGCAGCACTCCAGGTGGGGTCTCTCAAGAGTGGAGTAGAGGGGCAGAATCCCCTCCCTTGACCTGCTGGCCATGCTTCTTCTGATGCAGCCCAGGATGCAGTTGGCCTTCTGGGCTGCGAAATACTTCAGTACTTTGAATCAAGTCCTAACCAGATTTGTGGAAGCAGCTTTAGATGGGTCCCGGGGTGGGTGGCAAAGGAGAGTCTGAGCAGGGCTTGTCCTCGTACCCCTGCCCAATGAGAAGTGGCTCATCCCAGGATGGTCCCAGATGATAGCTTCGCTGTCTTCTCAAGTGCTGCTGAATGTCAGAGCAGAGATGTCAGATGAGTCCTTCTGGGTCTCTGGTAAGAGCGGATTATACAGAGCCAGGCTAATATTAGCAACCAGACAAGCTCTTTGATGTGGAAAGGAAGAGGCAAAAAGCAGACTGGAAAAACTAACCTGATCCCAAATCATTCCCAAAGAAGTTGATGTCTCCAGTGATCCATCCACAAGGATAAACCCAGGGAAATCCCCCGGATGGCGATCAGCCATTGAGAGACTGGATCTGCAGGCTACAGCAGCGAGGACTGAACATGTCAATGGGATGGGACAGACTGAGCTGTTGGTTTATTTCTCTTCTTTGTCTCTAGACAGGGAAAATTTACCGCAGCTCGAATAACACCACAACAATTAAATCTTCCTGCATTCTCTGTTTGGCAGTCACCGCAGCAGGGAATTGATACTGACATTTCTGAAGGTTAGGAGCAGTGCTACGGGAGGAGAGGGCTCGTGTTTGCCAGCTGACTGTCAGGTTTCTCCTACTTAGCTTGCACAGCAAACATCTTTTTGTTCTGTGGTTGTATAGCAGCGGGGACTACAAAGTCCCAGCCCATTCCTGGTCTTCCAGCACGCTGCCAGCATCCAGGGAACCCAGAGGGAGTGCAAACAAGATCTGCAAGTGTGAATTCTTTTGCACCAGTGCCTGTCTCGGAGCGGTCCAGTGCTGCAACGTGGGCTGCTGCCGGGAGGAAGCCCAACTAGCCAGGAGCGGCACAGATTTCAGTCACTGCCGGCCCAGTTCCCTTGTGTTTGCAGGAGGACTCAGAGGAGGAAGCTAAATGCTTGCAAATGGGGCAGTGTCAGGTCAAACAATCTATTTTCTGTCCCCTCCCAGCAACTCCAGCATTATTAGAAGGTGCTGATGTCTCCAGATTCATAAACAAGAGCAGAGGAGCTGCAAGGGAAGGTCACTGGTAATCACATGCGAGACGGGCTGATTGCTTTTTCATACCGCCGAGTGATGCATTTTGCTTGTGAAGTGTCACCCTCCGGGATGAACTTTACCCTTATGGATACCTCAGGGATAACTTATCCCAGAGAGGGCATGTGAGACGCAGGGTCCGGGCCAGTTTCTGACTTGCCTTCCCACAGCTCTCCCTAGCCAGGCGTGGGACCGCAGGGCTGAACGCAGCCACGCCACCCCAGCACCTCTGTTACCTAAAAAAAATCAGCTTTTCTCTCCCGCAGTCCCTATGGACAGCTTAATGTGTCTTCAGCTCTAACACCATCCCTTCTCACCCTGCGCACTCGCCTTTTCTCCTTACGCCCCTGTATCTGCATCCAGCCTGTTTCATACAGGGACTGTAAGCCAGGGATACATTAAGGTCTGGCCTAGGGCAGCTTTAAGTGCATCCTGGAAGGTCGGACTTGGTGTAAGGACTTGAAGGCTCAGATTTAGCTGGCCAAGTTGCACCTAAAATCTCTTATTTGCTGCTCAAGGCTTCATTCCCAAGGACTACTACGCAGAGGTGGAAAACAAGCCATTTAAGAAGCTTTCAGAAGTGGTTGGTGGGTCAATTCCCTGATAAAGATATCAATTTCTTTAAAAAGGTTGTGTCTGCCGCTGGTAATTGGGCCTTCCCTGGGGCTCTCGTGGTGATCACCAGTGCGATGCCCCGACTAAGAGGACTGCGGGATATCTCACCCAGCTTATGACAGCTCCCTGTTGGAGCAGGATCGGGTGCTGGAGGCAGTGGGAAAACCCCTGCACACCCACACCACCGCAGATACAACACATGGTGAGGTCACCGTAGTGATAGCGAGAGCCTTTCGAGGTCCTCTGTGCTGTCTCATGGAAAATCTCAGATCCATACCTGGGTTCAGCTGAAACCCACAGATCTGCTGGCTGTGGCTCTCCACGCCGCTGTGTGCGGGCACCACCACGGTGCCAGGAGTGTAGCCAGCTTCAGCGTCTTCACACCACGTGGCAAATGCTACAGGCATGGTTGATAACCCAGTTTTTATTTTTTTCTGGAACAATGGATGCATTTTAGGTTTTACTGAAATGAGAAAAAAAAAAAAAAGAAATATTTAGTTTATTAAATGACTCCCAAACAATCTTCTACCCAGGTTTGTACTCAGTGAAAACTAAACCATTCTTATAAACAGTCTAGTCACCCAGCCAGCAAGTCATGGGAAAAGGGTAAAATTAAGCCATGAATGAAAATCTATTTTGATATGAAAATCTCTAACACCTTCCAAATGGAAGTAAACTGAAAAACATCAACTCAGTAATATCTGGGGAGAGGTAAATTAATGAACTATTCTTACAGAGGTTACCCTTTCTTGAAAAATCCACAAACACACTGATCTCCTGCTCTGTGTCATTTAATAAGTACAAAAAGGTTCTCATTTCAGCAGTACCTTCAATCCTGGGCTCTGTAAGCACAACACAAAAGACTGCCCGATTGCGCGAGCAGTTACCTGCACCAGAGTCACTCTTCCGTTTAGTTACGCGTGGCATTGAATATCTCTCTCACACACACATGGCAGAGCCCAGAGAGGTTTTGCTGGATTTACCAGGTTAATTCTGAAGTCTGATCACGTAAAGCTGTGGCAGAGAAAAATAAACTCAAGACATCTTAATTCAAAGCCCAAAGATATAACCTTCATGGAAAGCACTTTGCACTGCTGAGAATAAATCTCTACCTCTGCTCATGTATAAAGATCTAAGAATAAATTATTTGATAATGTTTATCCTTGCAACATGTGTGAAAGTCTTCTATCATTCATTACATGTTTGGCTTTCAGGATAAGCAGATGAGCGCTGGCTGCTGGTCTCTTGACTCGATAGAAACGCTGTGAGGTCCTACCAGAGTGAATGAATTCCTTTTCCCCTCTCTGGACAGCAAAGGCCCATTGCCTAAAAGCCATTGCCGAGCCCAGCCCCGCTCCCGTGTGCCAGGATGCCTCCGTTTGCCCACCAGCCCTGTCCCGGAGGGACATCCATCACCGTTGCATTTCCTACCTGTTCTTCCCCAACACCTCTGCTCTGCTCACCGGATCTCCTGGAGCTGGGGCTCCCCTATACTTCTCCAGAGCCTCTGACAGCAGGCTCCCACTGTCCTGCTTGGCTTCATCATGGTGCTCCAGCTGAAAAATCCCTGCCGGCATCCCAAGGAGAGCCTCCCACCCACCAGGCCAGCACAGCTCGGCAGACCGAAGGGCATGTGCTCAACCTCCACATGCCACCAGTTCCGTGACAGCTGCACTAGCAGGTCAGGCGTTTTGCTGCCAAGCCTTAATCCTCCACTTCCTTCCAGAAACATTTTTATTCATGCTCCCTCTGTTGCAAACCCCACTCCTTCCCTGTGGTTTGGAAGGACTCTGACAGGTTGCTTCTCTTAGGGAGATCATCTCTTTGAATTTCCAGCCCATACAGGCTTAGGTTTTATCAATACTGTTGAGAGTGGGATTTTTAATGCTAAATAAGTTTCAGCCTGAGCGAAGGAGGCCAAGTATCATCGGCAGCATAGAGAAGGATTCACAGGAAGGATTCACAGAAGTTTAAGAGGTTTCTTTTTTAAAAAAAATGAGCTGTGATTAATCTCCTTAATGCAAAGAGCATTTTCTGTGACGTCAGTTTAATGAGTCAGCGCTATCTGCCACAGTGCTGCAGAGTCCCTCCACTCATTCAGCTCCTGGAGTCCAGTGAATTTCTGCTTTTTATTCAGAATAAAAACTGCTGAACCCCAGGAGGAAGGAGAAGAGCTGGAGAAGGGGATAAAAGCCCCCCAGGATGGCATGCAAAAGGGACTCAGCAAACCAGACTTGAGGTTTTGGAGCTCCATCCCCACCCACCTCCAAACCTATGCCTACACCAGGCTCTTCCCACCCCTCACCCCGAGATCCCTCCGCACCAGCAGCCGGCATCCTTATCTCTGCCGCGTACGAGGAGAGGGCCGGGCACGAGCCCTTCCACAGGGCTGCGGCACTGCCCGCCTCTCCAGGCTGGGGACACAGGAACTGCCTGTGGGGACAGGCAGGGCTGGGTGTGGGCAGACCCTGCCTGTGCGGCGGGTGGCCAGGCAGTGATAGTCATCCTGGCCACGGATCTGGCAGGAGGCACCGGCAGCGTCGGCGATGGGCAGGGGAGCGCTTATCGGGGCGTCCCAGAGGTCTCCTTGAGCTGCGCCTCCGAAGAGCCGTCCCAGCATGACAAATTTCAGCCAGGCCTGACGCAAACTGAGAGCAGATGGACAGAGGCTGGAAAGCAGATGGAGAGAAGGATATTTGGACATAAGTTGAAGGTCCCGAAGTGTCTCGTTAGGAAAACACACATCACGGGCAGCCGTCTGAGCGGCAGACCAGCCTGCAGCCAGCCATGAATGCAATGGTGGGAAGGAGAGGATGGAAGAGGAGGCAAAGCACCGCTACCACTCGTGAGCAAGTCACCACCCGCTCCAGTCACCAGCGGGGTGGAAGGAGAGCCAGAGCTCCCGAGAGACACCACACACCTTGTCTCAAGCTTGCTGCCTGCCCAGGTGCGGACAGAGATGGCAGCTTTTCGCAGCTCTTGAAGGTGTCCAGCCCACATCACTCCAAGCAAATAAAGTCAGGGAAGGGTGGGACCTCTGACAGCCCCTGAAAGAGCCTGCCTTGACCTCATGCAGCAGCAGAGAATTCCTGGGGGCTTCCTTCACCTCATGGTCTCGGCCAGAAGCCGTTGTGCTGGCAGACGCCAGGCTGGTGCCTTGTCCACGCACTGCCTGCAGCACGGGAGCCATAGTCAAGGCACATCTCGGCGCTGCGTCTGGAGCAGGTCAGCATCGCAAGCTCCTGGGTGGCTTGGCAGGCTTCTTCTTATCTCCTCCATCCCCCTCCCTTCCCTGCCTTCGCTCTTTTCCTGTCACCCCCATGCCAGCCCCAGAGCTGCCTGCAGGCAGCAGGGCTGGCTCCAGCCCCATGGCCAGCGGATGAGTCCCCCAAGGTCCTCCCACTCTGTGGTCATAGAATCATAGAATGCTTTGGATTGGGAGGGACCTTTAAACACCACCTAGTACAAACCCCTGCATTGAGCAGGGACATCTTCAACTAGATCAGGTTGCTCAGAGCCCCATCCAGCCTGGCCTTGAACACCTCCAGGGATGGGGCAGCCACAGCTTCTCAGGGCAACCTGCGCCAGGGGCTCACCACCCTCACAGCAAAGAATTTCTTCCTAATATCTAGTCTAAATCTCCCTTCTGTCAGCGTAAAACCATTCCCCCTCGTCCTGTGGTTCCCCTCCCTGATCAGGAGTCCCTCCCCAGCTCTCCTGGAGCCCCTTTAGGCACTGGAAGGGACTCTAAGGTCCCCCCGGAGCCTTCTCTTCTCCAGGCTGAACCCCCCCAACTCTCCCAGCCTGTCCTCCCAGCAGAGGGGCTCCAGCCCTCGCAGCATCTCCGGGGCCTCCTCTGGCCCCGCTCCAACAGCTCCGTGTCCTTCTGCTGTTGGGACCCCCTGAGCTGGAGGCAGCACTGCGGGGGGGTCTCCCCAGAGTGGAGCAGAGGGTCCTCAGCACTGCAGCTGCCACAGCTCAGGACACTAAAATGAGGGCAGGAGCTGCCTGCCAGAGAGCAGGATGGGAAAATGGGGGAAATGGGAAAGAGTTTGCTGTCTGTATATTGGTTTCTACACTCCTCTGCTGGGCAGGCGGCACAATTGCTAAATATCACAGCAGAGAATCGCAGCGGCGGGCAGGAATGAGGGCTGGCAGGAAAGGAAAAAAAAACAGCAGGTTTTTAACATGAAAATGCCATTGAAAGAAAAAGAACTTCATCAAAATTTCCCAGTATGGAAGACCTGCACCAGCCCTCTGGCCGGCCAAACTGAAGTCTGTGCTAACACCCCCCAGCCCTGTTCTTCCCAGGGGGGCGGACAGGATCAAATCAGATTTTCATCAGGAGAATCACTGAAAGAAAATAAGCCAGGAATCCTTGCCCTGTTCTTCTAGATATCTGGCTATCTAGAAGAGTTGGGTAGGCGGCATATACCCCTTGATAGGCTGTGTCCCCTCCCAACTCCTTGTTTCCCCCCAGCCCGTCGCTGGCGGGGCGGTGTGAGGAGCAGGAAAGGCCTTGACTCTGTGTAAGCGCTGCTCAGCAGTAACGAAAACATCCCTGTGTTATCAACACTGTGTTCAGCACAAAACCTAGCCCCATACCAGCTACTATGGAGAAAAATAACTCTATCCCAGCAAAAACCAGCACAACATGTTATTAACCCAGCAGCGTGCCAGCTATATCCAGGCACTTCGTGTAGACAGATCAATTGATTTTATATAAATATACATAGGATGAGCTGAAATGACAAGCCTTTATATACAGTCCCCAAACCGAATTATACAAGAAATTCGGGTTCAGAGTGTGATTAGTGCTTTGTCTGGGCACGGAATGGATGGCATTCCTCCTGTGACCTTCCTCGAGGGCAGGCAGGACCTCCACCTGGAGTGGAGAGGGAATTTTTGCTGGAGTCTATTCCCATGTAGGAGATGCAATAGTCCACACAGCATCAGCCAGTACTACTGGGGAGAAGAACAAACACTTTCACAGTGCAAGGATATCCATTTCTCCCCGTGTGTGTAAGTCCTAGCTGTATAAACACCCATTCAGACACATGCTGGGTGCCCCTGCTCAGATGGAGGGTCCACGGGGAAATGAAGCCCCTTTGCAGAAGAGACAGCAAGAGACTGAAAGCCCCTAAAGCCCACGTGCATCTGTGCTCACCTGCTGTCCTGAACTGGGCGCTTCAAAGGCTGTGCTCAAAGCGGACCCATAAGGCATATAAGAACATTCACTCACATATTGCAAGAAAAAGCAGCAGAAAAAAGTCACATCCTAATGACTAATGCACAGAAACAGCCGCGGTCAGTTCAGCAGTTCTCTACATACGTGTCAGGAGGTCCCATTTTGCTCCAAAGCCCAGACTGATGCTCGTGAGTCAGTGGCCGGGCTGACCTAGCATGGTGGCTCTGAAGGAGCTGCTAAGGCACAGCAGATGAATGAGCTTCTTGAACAACAGCTTCTGGGAGCTGTTAACATCTCCTGTGCCTCGGCTCACTTACAGACATTTTTTAGCTTGTGCCGTGACTGGATGACGATCGCCCTTGGAGCTCTCATGTTTAACAGGTTGGTGCAGCTGGAGGACTAAAAATCCGTGGGAAATCATTCATATAAAGCACACTGATTTACAGCGGCCTGTCTCTGAGACAGCATTTCTTTGTCGGTTTGCTTTCTTCCTCCCATCCTATGGAAAAGAACTTTATCCCCTGCAATGTTCCCTGACCCTGAATTTTGGGTAAGAGGAGCCATGTGTGAGAAGAAGGGGCCCTTGTAGGCAGGACCTGCCGGACAGCCACTGGGAGACCTCACGCCCTCTGGTCTCCCTAAACCACCGTTCCCCACAAACAAAATGAAGATGCGGGTACAGCCGCAGCGAAATACACAGTGATGAGGGGTATGATCACAGCAGTGGTGATCACAGTACCCAGCTACACCCGCCAAAGGCCTGAATGAATGGAATTTGCCCACGTTTTGGATGTGAATCCAGACTTGCCCTCCAGTGTCAGTGCCTATGGGATGCACACAAAGGAGCTGTGGGAAAACGTGAGAAGACCAGCCAGCCTGCCCGTTTTGCCTCTTGAGCAGCGCCTGGGTTCAGAACTGGGTCCACTGTCAGAGAGACGTAATGAGGATGAGGTGATGGGAGAGGGAAGTGTAACAGAAACAGTCAGACACTTGACAGCAGCACCCTGAGACGCCAGTCTTGCAACAAACAGCTGATGCATAATAAATTCATGATATGCATATTTTATACTGTTTTCATGAGACACTTACATATGGCCATACCCGCTGCTGGCAAGACTGAACACGAATGTCACACCAAGGGTTCCTCTGACAACAGATTATAAGAAATAATCACTAGCCAAATATTAGCCCTCAACAAGACAGACAAATTACATGTGATACTTTTTATTGGACTAACAATAAAAGACCCGTAAAAGGTTACCAGAGCTCTGCTTCATATCTCAGAGATTATGATTAATTACAGACTTCAAGCCTTTGTACCGAGAGATTAGAGCCTTTCGCCCTTAGGAGGAAAAAAGATGAATTGTAATTTCTTCTTATGACGCTCCTCTCACCTTCGGCTGTGGAAGTGGTACAAAAAGACTGTAATACTTGTCTTTCTCCATTTCTCTCTTTGTCTTAAGTGACCAGGAAAAAGCACCAATGGTTTGAACTACAGAGTTGCAATGTCCAGTTCTGCAGCACCAGCTGATTTAGCAGATCAGGCCATAAAACTAATGCATTTGAGATGTTTATCCTGTGTTCCCAGGGGTCAGGAACACACGTCCCTCTGTGTGTGAGAAAGGCTATTGATTCAGAGGCTGAACCTGCTGCTGCGTGTGCTCATGTATGTCAGGAATAGGACTGTTAGGTCAAGGGCGTAAAAATAATAGGACACAACAGAGACAGGTCAGGGAAATGGCCTGGGATCACTGATCCAGAAGGATGGAGAAGATACTTGGGTCTTTGAGCCCCATCCACCAGCCTGCCTGGACTGTGTAAGAGGTGAGGTTCAACTCTGGTCACTATGTCACCGTTTTACAGCCATTTCTTGCCTTCCAGGGTTACCAACAGAACATACAAGAAGGCATAAACCAGCACAGGGCTGAGGCTGTTCAAATTACAGCAAAGGCTGGTCAGATAGGTCCCTAAATGGCCTTGGAATAGGCGGAGTGTTTATCATTCTCCTTCTAGGCACCAGGCTGGTCCTAAGCCAGCCATCAAGCCCCCAGGGTGGGAGAAGGCTAGAGGAAGAAGAAACAATGTGAAAAATAGATAACTGATTATGGGGATAAACAGTGAAAAAAGGGCAGGGGTGTGCGAATCAAGGATTTGAAAATGGCTTGAGGGGGCACTGGAGGGGACATGGAGCATGGCACCCAGTGAGGAGGCACCTCAATGAGCTTTTATCCCTCCTCAAGTACAGGAAAAGAAAAACAAAACAAGGCTGCGATATCCTAATGTGAATCCTCCCTCACTTTCCATGTGGCCTCAGCAGACAGATATCTCTGTTGCCACCTGCCAAGAGCTTTGAGATGTCCTCCCGGAGAGGGCCATCATATAATGGGGCCCTTGGAAGCCTGAAACACACACCAGCCAGCGCTGGTGTATCAGTATCCCATGGAGCACAGGACTTCACATCCTATACGGTCACATCCTCTTGTACTTCTAGAAAGCGTATGGGGCACAGGCGCTGATACTTCTTTGGAGAAGCAGGCACTGCACATGTGGAGATACCCGCACGCCTCCTCTGTCACTGGATGTGCTCACAACATGAACGATGGAGGGCTGTTTTGTCCGTGTGCTTTACTGGTCTAGAACTGGGGAGGTCCCTGGTGTCTCGGGCCCAGGCGGCTCTGAGACGGAATCAGGCAATTGTCTCTCCTGCTGGGCACTCCCTTGACCCAGCAAATGCATTCCTAGTGCCATTCGTCCCTTTCCTGACCCCCCTCTCTCCAGCGCTGCTTTGTTGCTTACTCTTTTGGGGATTGTTTCCAACCTGATGTTGCTTTTGGCAGCAGGTTTGTCTGATGGTCTGATTACAGGAGGACCGACTCACCTGTGTGCTTTTGTTTGCTGCTGCTTGACACCGCAGCGCTCAGGATGGGGAGGTCTCAAGCTCAGCTCTTTGCATGCATAAAAAACAGGCCAGCAAGTGTGGGAACTGCCTGTGCTCATTCACGCTCCATGAAGCCCTTTGCTGAACAGGCTGTTTTTCAGCCATTTCTAGGGCATTGTGCAGGGATATTCTCCCAAGAAAAGGCGGCGATATAAACACCAGCTGAGGTCTCAGAGCTCGGAGGATGCATGGACAGCGCTTTTGTCATGAAGAATTTATTTTTCCCTGTTGGAAGGGGGAAAGAAATTCCTTATAATAAGAGGCAGAGACATTGAAGTGAGCGTTATCACCTACAAGAGAGCAGCTTTTACGGGCTGTGAGGGAAGTACAGAAGTGAAGATCTTTCAGGAAAGGCAGTTATTTAAGGCTCTGATCCTGAAGAGCATCCACTAGCAGGGAAGCCCTTAAGAACAGGCTTAGCTTTCCTTCTTATCCTTGAACTTCAGTACCGGCTTACACACTATCTTCAACCGAGCACAGGATGTTTTAGCAAGAACTATCTAATTTGGTTGTTTCCAGTGAGTCTTAGCCTGCAGCTCTCCTACGCCGTACATTCCAGCACAGACAATTTCAGATGAATGCTCAGACCCAAGGTTTTTAAAACTTGGGCCAGTGAATCATTATGCTCTTATGAGAACAGGAGTGGAACATAACATAACATAGCTGTAGTGGGGAGAGGACCTTTATGAACAGACATTATAACCTGCAGTTATCTCAAAGAATCATTGAATCATAGAATGGTTTAGGTTGAAAGGGACCTTGAAGACCATCTAGTCTCACCCCCCTGCCCTGGGCAGGGACACCTCCCCCCAGCCCAGCTTGCTCCAAGCCCCGTCCAACCTGGCCTTGAAGGGTCCCTCCAGGGATGGGGCAGCCACAGCTTCTCGGGGCAACCTGCGCCAGGGGCTCACCACCCTCACAGGGAAATTTCTTCCTAATATCTAATCTAAACCTCCCCTCTTCCAGTTTGAAGCCATTCCCCCTCGTCCTATCACTACATGCCCTTGTAAAGAGTCCCTCTCCAGTTTTCCTGTAGCCCCTTTAGGCACTGGAAGGGGCTCTAAGGTCTCCCCGGAGCCTTCTCTTCTGCAGGCTGAACACCCCCATCTCTCTCAGCCTGTCCTCCCAGCAGAGGGGCTCCAGCCCTGGCAGCATCCTCATGGCCTCCTCTGGACTCACTCCAACAGGTCCGTGTCCTTCTGATGTTGGGGGTTCCAGAGCTGGACGCAGCACTCCAGGTGGGGTCTCACAAAAGTAGAGTAGAGGGGCAGAATCCCCTCCCTTGACCTGCTGGCCACACTTCTCATGCAGCCCAGGATACGGTTGGCTTTCTGGGCTGTGATCAAGCATTGCTGTCTCATGTTGAGCTTCTCATCAATCAGCACCCCCAGGTCCTTATCCTCAGGGCTGCTCTCGATCCGTTCCCTGCCGAGCCTGTATTTGTGCTTGGGATTGCCCTGACCCAGATATAGGACCTTGCACTTGGCCTTGTTGAACTTCATGAGGCTGACATGGAAGAAGACACAAATGACCTAAACAAGTGGATTTTTTTATATTGTAAGGTTTTGGTAGAAGCCATTCTTTAGTTGTGTATACAACACCCAGTGCAATGGTATTACTGCCCATGGGAGAGGCTCAGAGATACTATTACATTTTAGCAATAAAGAGCTATAATACTTTTGCCACTTACTTGTTTCTGAGAAAGCACTGGCGCTTCAGAGCTTGCTCTCTAAACAGAACAGCTGAAAGCTGAAGACCACGAGTGTGAGATACATCCCAGCTCTTCCAGGAGAGCTCTGATTTCAGCAGTCTCAGGGCAAGGTACAGTGCATCTTGTGCTATTCCCCTCTGTGCCAGGCTATTCAAAAAAGCCTTTTGAATTCTCTACACAGAGCTGATGAACACTACAGCCTGGCTAACGGTTAAATTTACCCACAAGTCAAAGTATTTCCTGGATATATTGTATGAAAAAACTACCGCAGGCCTGTAAATTAATGACTTACCTGCGTAAGTCTTTCTAAAGCAGACAGAAAACACTCAATGAATTCATGAAATCTTCCAAGCACTGTCCACTATAAAGGAAGAGAAGGATGTTGCTCACTCTCTGCTGTACTATACAAACTGAGATTTTATTAAATGAGAAAAAAAAATGAGACTCCGGAGATTTCCCCCACATCTTTAACTCAGACTCAGGAGTTGCTTTGTTACAGATTAACTCAGGGCAAAATTGAAGGCAACCGTGGTGTCTTTGGTGGGTTGTGTTACTGACATTGATGCTCACGGTAAGGAAGTGTTAGGTGAAGCTGAGCTGCTTTTCGTGCAGCTGGGAATAACCCAGGAGCAGAAATAAATGTGGCCTTTTCACCTTAAATATTTTAATTATTTTACAATATAAAAGTGTTGTTAAGTATTAGCACATATTATATAAAATATATACATTTGTATCTATAATATATAGTTTATATCAAATATACAAATCATGACATACACTATGAAGCAGTGTTACAAAGCAAGGCCCAGCAGACTGAAACAGTGGTTTTATTAATATACTGGGAGGATTTTTCTAATTCAGAACATATATTAAAGGGAAACCAAGTCACAGAACTTG
>VZSZ01002620.1:391632-404386 GCA_013398815.1 Ibidorhyncha struthersii
GGGAGCGGGGGATGCCTGGTGCATCGCTGGGAGCAGGCTGTCTGCCGCCTTGGTGCTGCAGGCCTTTTTCCTGGCACCGGCGTTGCGCTCGGATATCCCCTGAGAAACTTAGGAGGGCAAATACGTGAAGCAATTCTGGCCGCAAAATTGTGGCCTTTTAGAAAGGGTTTCTTGTTAATTAGAAACGGTACGCTCTGCTAATTTAAGGGCTCCGGTGTTCTTGGGAGCATTTCGATGAAACAGTGATGTTGCATCGCTGCTGTTAATGAGTAAATACCGTTGCATAATTGGGGTAGAAGCACTCAGCTGTGAACTTTCATGTGAATGCTTCAGTTGAATATATAGAAGGGGTGGGGGAGGTTTTCAAGCAGGAATCGGTTGTACTAAGTGGGGGATACTGTGAATATTTCTATGTTCAGCTAACTCGTATAGCTTCTTGAGCTGAGCTGTACTAGTGACCTAGTACTGTAATTAAAAGTACTAAGGTTCATCTTTCAGTAATCTCTAGAAGCTTTGGTGTTTGGGGGGGGTGGGTATCTGTCTTTTTGAAAAGAATCAAATGTATGTTGTTTAAAATTGTTGCATGTTCAATTCAAACTTTTTAACAAGTCCTTGATGTTTCAATTTAAAAGTGACCAGTGGGGCTGAGGCTGTGTCCACTGAGGCTAAGATGACTGCCTTTCCTGATTGGCCATGGCTTTTCCATACATTGTGTGACCCTTGCCCTATGACCCTTTGGCTGACCTTACCGGAAGCCATGACGACAGCAGCCTTTTGCCATTAGACGCAGGGTGATGGTGAGGATTCCAAGGGTTAGACAAAACTGGTTAAACTGAACTAGGTGACTGTTACCTTGCGTGTTTTGTGGCCAAACCACCACCAAAAACCTCATACTGTGATGTAAGTACTTAGTGTAACTAGTAAACGTTTTTGTAAAATGTAGAAATGCATGTAATCAGTTAAGTTTTATATTTTACAATGTTCTGTAAAATAAAACTTAGCAAGGTGAATCTAATAAGGAGCAGTCACTCTCTAACAGATCTTAGGAGCACAGACTTGTAGGATTTTAGTCTGTTTGATTTGCCATTAATATAGATTATGGCAAAATTGCAAAGTTTATTGGAGGCTTAGAGAAATAAAGTCCTACTCCAGTAAATATAACTGTTTAACTAACTTTTTCAGAACATTTAGTTTTCTTCATGCTAGGAGACAATCTAACTTTATTTCTTTGTACAATAAAGGTGGGGGTGGTGGCGGCTATAGCAGTCGGAGACAATCTGGAAGAGATAAATACGGACCGCCTGTTCGTACAGAGTACAGACTGATTGTTGAAAACCTTTCCAGTCGCTGTAGTTGGCAGGATTTGAAAGTATGTATTAATGTCCTACCCCAGAGCCTGTTGTGACTAGCAGAAAGCAATAACTTCCTTTAATATCAATGTTCATTTTGATTTAGATAGAAGTAATTGAGAAGTATTTGTGCATGAACGTTTACACGCAATTAATGCTTCTTGCATTTGCTCAGACTTGTCTTAAGCGAATGTTGTTGCAGAGTGTAAGTCTCTGGAATGGTTATGTTATTCTTCATCTACTCTCTCAAGGATTTCATGAGGCAAGCTGGTGAGGTAACCTATGCAGATGCTCACAAAGAACGTACGAATGAAGGAGTGATTGAGTTCCGATCTTACTCGGACATGAAGCGTGCCCTGGACAAACTGGACGGCACAGAGATAAACGGCAGGAAGATCAGGCTGGTTGAAGACAAGCCACGGTCGAGCCACAGGCGATCTTACTCTGGCAGCAGGTCAAGGTAACTCCTGGGACACGTCAATCTCTGCATCAAGACTACTCAGACTAAGAATGGGTGTAGGTAGCCCTGCCTGCAATGGTTACCGTCAGCTGATATTTTAGGAATAGGAGTGTGCTTAGGAATGTAGAAGGAATGCTTCTATGTCATACAGCAGAACCAGGTTTGAGAGTTTTTCACATGTGAGACATCAGATGTAATTCATTGACAGTATATCGAATCTGGGTGGGTTAATGGTACGTCTTGATGTGGCCATACTTGTTTTTGAAAAGTTCTTCAGCAGCGTTTCTCTGTTAGATAGCATAGTGGGGCACACCAGACAAAGAATAAGGAACAAACTACACTTGAAATTTTTCTAGGTCACGATCTAGAAGACGGTCTAGAAGCAGAAGTCGTAGAAGTAGGAGCAGCCGCAGTAGGTCCCGTAGCGTCTCCAAAAGCCGCTCACGGTAAGTGATAACGCTGTTTTCTGTTAGTACAGGAACTGGTACTTAGTAATTGATAGAGATTTACAGCTGCTGTAAGTACACTTCAGCTCATGCAGAATAAACTCTTGTCTCTTTTTGAAAGATCTAAATCCAGATCACGAAGCAAAGACCGCTCACGTTCCAGATCTAAAAGCAGGAAGTCTAGATCAAAGAGCAAATCGAAACCCAAGTCTGACAGGGGTTCACGCTCACACAGCCGATCCAAGGAGAAGTCGGAGAAGTCTCGGTCCAGATCCAGGTCCAGGTCTCGATCTCCCAAAGAAAATGGTAAAGGAGATGCTAAGTCTAAGTCCAGGTCACGGAGCAGGTCTCGTTCCAATTCTCCGCAGCAGCAGCCATCTGCCAAGGCTCGTTCAGAGTCACCACCCAAAAGAGCTGCATCGAGGTCCCGCTCCAGATCTCGTTCAAAATCTCGCTCACGATCAAGATCTAGTTCAAGAGATTAGGACTAGAACTCTCCTCTTACATTGCACACTATTATGGAACATTTTCCTACTTGTCAGGCCATTAGTGTTATGTTAGTACTTCAGAAGTTGGTTTTTTCTCTTGCGGGAGTGAATGGCCTAAGAACTAAGGCATGAGGGTTTAATTTGTATCCCAAATTTGAAAATACGAGATCCGGATGGTGGTACAAAGCAGGAAAAGTCCCCCTTTTGTAGAAATTCAGCTAAAAGTTTGATTTTATAGCATTTCTGCAGGAGTAACTTAACTACTCTTAAGTGCAAAGTGGTTTTTATATTAAAAATAAACTGAATATAAACAGGCTTAAATCTGGGCTTTTTTGAAAGTATCATTTTTTTTCCTATTTTTTTTTCATGGTTTTAGAACTATGGGTATCATTAGCTTCATAGGTTACAGCTTGCTACCAAAGGCAGGATTGCCTTGCTAGGCAGGTCAGATAATTCTCTGGTTTCTCTTAATTTGTGGAAGCAGGCTGCAAACTATATAAACCGGTAACATTACTAGGAAGATTTTTAGACCAGCAATAAACTCAAGTTGGAGCATTTGTGTTGTATCTTAAACTTGCCAAAAGAACATTCCCCCCCATACTGTGACTGTATTAAAGGTAATAAAGGTACTCTGGAACCTGTATCATACAGTATTGCTGAAAAATCCTATGTTTCAAACTTGAAAGAATGAAAGCTTTCTGACTTTTTTTTTTTTTGCTTGAATATCAAGTGTCACTCCGTTGTCAGACACTAATGTGTCTCTTGGATGTGGTCCAAGTCACTAGTATGTTGTATGGTTTGTCAGCCTCTAAATACCTATTGGATATGAAAACTAGGTAAATAAAACTTGTCTTCCCTCCCTTTTGACTCGTTTATGTTAACATTTTGCTTCAGACTAGGAGAACTATAATCCTATTGTGTGTGAGTCTGACCTTTATTGGAAATGTAATCTCTTTGAGCTAGAGTTCTAGTCTTAACAAAGGCTTTGCTAAACCACAGTTGCCAATTCACTTAAATTGTGGAATAGGACTCATCCCAAAAATTCCCCTTTATAGCTAAATTGATTTTTTTGTAACATGCAATAGCAAACATTAGAACTGCCTTGTACTCTTTATACAATGTGTAGTTTGACTTGTATAAAATTAAATTGGTGACTCAGACTCTTGTGTTTATTGCAGTGTGATGGGATTGGGTTTCTGCCTCTTGTGCTGGGGAAATCGCAGTTTATTCTCCTAACTTATCCTGTCTTTTGCTGGAGTAGCCTCTTTGTTTTAGTAAGAAGCTTGTGAGCTCTTGAAATGCACTTAAAACCAGCTAGCCAACCAAGCACTGCTTGTCCCAGTACATTGTCTTCTCTTCAGGCGTGACTGGATGTGGAAGCAGCAGCTCTGGTCAGAACTTCACACATCTGTTCAGGTGCATTGGGTCAGGCACAAGGAGCGCATCTTCAAATGCGACTTCATGCCAACGCTTCTTTCTTGGAATTGCTTTATGATCTAAACAGTTCTCTTGAAAATTAATATTTGGTTTCTTGCCGTTTCCTGGTCGTATCTAGCTTGAGCGTTTGTCTGATGCGTGCGAGTAGCCGTGCTCGTACAAGAAGGGATCCCAGGAGGCGTGAAGCTGGTTTTGCCTGATAAGCTCACATTCCTAACGGAACCTGAGCGGAAGTGATTACATGGTTTGTGTTGCCGTAAGATCAGGTTACTGTTGCTTTTAGATTGTATGGTTTTCCATGCTGTTTCTCTGCTGAGCATGGAAAAGCAGCTGTATTTGAGCTGCCAAGCCTGGCTTCCCCATGATTGTATAACCATGGAGTCTTGCAGATATTTCTGGTATGACTAAATCCACCCTTCTGCAGAGTGCGCTTACTACTTAAGTTTTATTGTCGGCACCTGGGATGAGGTGAGACCTGTGTTTAATTTGTGGTAAGTAATTTTTTTTTAAAAAAATTGAAGCTGTTTTAGTTAAGGTATATTCTAGCATAATGACTAGAATGATTACATGCTGTAGGTCTGATCACTGCAGGCGATACCTTCTCTGCGTTGGATTGCAAACGGGGGGGAGTACTGGGCACTTCCCACACAAGTCAGACTCTGCAAGAATAGTTTCATGCAGGTTTACAGCCTTAAGCTACACTTGTGGAATACTTACCTCCCTTAAACTTGACATAAAAGCATTATGCCCCCTTGATTTTCTTGATGCTGATCATGGAGTAGGTCAGTTCATGGAGAACGGCTCCTCTTTGAGGAGCCTCCAGGGGGGCTTCAGTGAAATACGCCGCACTCCTCGAAACAAGAATTCAGCTCGCAGGTCAGTCAATTAAAAGGTATATATGCATGCATATTTTCAGTATCTGTGTGTCTTTGGGGTAATAAAACAAGATGTTAACAATGATTGTTTTGCACGTGCTCGTAGATACTTGCAACGGCTGGTTTCTAAAACTGATTTCCAGTGCCAGCATGAGAATGTCTCAGCATTACAGTAGCCACTAGTGCCCCAGTCTTGGTTAATGATGCATAGCAATGGCTTTCACCTACTATATTATTCACTTTTTGATGTGAGGTTGTTATGACATGGTTATGTTTGAAGTCATCTTTATCCCTGAATTAACTTACAGGGAGGGCCTAGATTGGATTTAACCAACTTGCCTGTAACTGCTTTAAATACGGAAGATTTCTTTTTGTGTTGCTGCCACCATGTGCGATGTCTGCCTTGGCTGCTCTGCAGAAGGGAGACGCCCCTTTACTGTACAAATGAAGCAGGAATTCCTTGGCATGGCTTGCATCCTTCTGGATTTGTTTCCCCTGGAAAGCTAGTAGGATTTCAGTAGTGCCAGATAGCGAGCTAGTGCAGTCTTGCAAGTGCAAGGCTTGTGATAACTTTAAAGAACCCACCAACAAAACCCAAACACAGTAATCCCTCTGCCTCTGTCAGTGCTTGTTTTTGTAGGAGTGGAAGACTCTGGTGTGTATCTGTGATCACGAGTGGGATTATTTCCAAGATCTCTTGTAGGTGTTAGAAAAGCGTGGTTCGGATATGTGTCTTAAACTTCATGGAAGAGTGAAAGACTGCAGAGGAGTTGCATGCGTGCCGCACTAAGTGGCTGTCGCATGTGCTCTGCATTGGCCTGCAGCAGTAGGAACAGTTGATGGCAAAACCATCTGGTGTTGCTTGTATCACAGTTTTTGACCTAAGGGTGGAGCCATCTTTTCAGGGATGTGCTTTAGTATTAGGCCTCCAGACTTTTTTTTTCTGCATTTGGTATAAACAGTATAATTTCGTTCTTAAAAAGACGAAAGAGAAACATGCCTTCTCATCAACCGTGGAGTGCAGGATTGACTTAAAATGTTAGTGTCCTATAGCGAATTGTGAAGGAGAAATCAACACTACCATTAAAAAAAATAGTGAAACTTAGAATCTGAGGCTGTTTGGAGTCTGTTCATAGCTCTTTCCTGTATTTAAAAAAGCATCACTCCCTGTATTTAAAGGCAAGTTCCATCCTTAAATCTGTGATTAGCGTAATGTAGAATACCTGCTTTGAAGTTAGGTGGTGGAAACGCCTCTCCCCTTCAGTGCGTCTTACTTAAACCCTGGCAGACAGTCAGAAAGTGTTTGTCCCTCGCTTAGGTGGTGAGTCAGAGTGCTCTTTGTGAAGCCACCTGTAGCCTTGGAAGTGAATCGAACTCTTCCTTGCGCCATTTCTTTCGGACAGCAGTGACACTGGCTATCACACACAAATGGGGAAATCTGGAATTAAGGTTCGTTTTTGCTCAGAGTTTCTGAGTGACCCATCATTTATGTACTTTGAATTTAGTCTCCGTTGACTGCCCATGTCAGGAGGTCATAAAAGAGAATTCCTTTTCCCAGCTCAAAGGTGTTTTCTTCCATACAAGGCTTCTACCTTGGTGCTTTGATGGAGAAGAGAACAAATCCCTAATGCCTCTGGTGTGGTGAGAAAGCAAACTGCAAATGCGGTTATTCCTGAGCTGGGTGACTGACTCCAGTCCTGAAGCCTGACATGGGTCGTGCTTTAGGGTTTGGGGACTACTGGGACCATCTCACTGGCAAGGAAGGCAATTTGGTTGTCTGCAAAGCTGGTGAAGGGGGCAGATGAACAGAGATGTTACCTCCTCGTTGGTGCCGAGGCCCGGAGAGGCTTACCTTGGCCATAACCTTGGCAGAATTTTCAGAAGCTGACACTACTATTCCAGTCCATGAAAGTGGTTCTGCTTCAGCAAGTCCCTGTGCCACCGTGAGAAAAGAATGTAGCATGCTTTAACGGGCAGCCGTACAGGCCTGTTTCATGCCAAACGGTCAGAAGTTGTTGCTTAAAAAAAGAGCAGGAGATGGACTAAGAACATGAGGATTTAAAATGTGCTGTCACAAGACATAACCTTTGAAATGGCTGTTGACATGACGGCACTAAGAGAAAATGGGTATGGTGTGTTGGCTTGCTGTAAGGAAGAGCACAACTTTTGTGCTTGATGTACACCAAAATCTCCCCTAACGGTGTTGCTATGCATAGAGTGAAACCGTAACGGCTAGAATAGGTGACACTCCTTTTTCCTGCTACATTTCTACCTCTCAATGCTGTGGGTTTTACCCAGAGAGATTACTCTGTCCCAAACAAGACTGTAGCCATCTTTGCGTGAGCGATGGGGAGGGGCATTTAAAACAGGACTGTTGGAGTTATTACTCACACATGGAATAACTCGAGCTGTTTCCAGTTCCTGCTCACGTCTCGTTCAGGCTGGCATTGTAACATCCACCGAGCAATCATGTAAGTTAAAGAGCAAGAGCTGGGAAAGCAGGAATTCAGCTCAGGAGCCAGGAAATCCTGGAAATTTAGCTGAGCTGATGTTCGGTATGTCCTTGAGAGATGGTGCAAAATGCTGTGATCATTTGAAAGATGCGTAGTTCTGATGTTGTTGATCTGAAGGTAAAGTTCCTGCGACACAATTAGCAGACCTTTGCTGTGTTTCTCATGCGCTTTGTGATGCCCGTTTAACGTGAACGGGAATGCATTACTTGAAAAGGTGAGAAGCAAAACATACACGAACATTGCTGTGCGTAGTGGCACCTATTAACGCTTTGACAATTTTAACTACCTGTTCGTGGGATCATAATGGCATCTGTTAATGTTGTGATCTTTTCCCCTGTGTTGTGTTTTGTGGTTAGGTGGGAAGAATCAAATAGCAGAACGTGGGCTCTTAACTCTCACAGCTTCTTCACGCGTTATTATTTTTGCTAAATGTGTATGTACACGTCAGAGGGGAAGTTTCGGTTGTTTCGTAATCCAGTAAAAATTTGAAATAAACTGCTCTGAACTGGCTCATAAGCTTCTATACCCTTTTAGGTACATCTTTCAATACTGTACCTAAGTAGGTTGGATGAACACAGGTGTGCTCCTATATAAGAAGGAGCGGATCACAGAGGTTGGTGTGACCCGTACCACTGAAAAAGTGGTGGCAGTAGGAAGATGTCTGCAGGTAACGCATGCTTCGGGATGTACCTCGTAACAATTCATACTAATACTCAAGTTTTGGATGTGATTCTCCAACTCAAGGGCTACATCCTCTCCTTCTCGTTCACAGAAAGTGAATTCTGCAGGGTGCCCTAATTTAGAATATGTCGAATACTCATTTTTAAAAATCGGTATTTTTACTCATTTTCAAAACAAAAGCTTAAGCCTTGCTCCAATGTTTTGCCTTTGGGGAAGAACTGAGCACAGTGATTTCAGTCCAAAATACTGCAAATAGTGGAGGGAAAGCTCTGCGGGTGACGCCAGGGTTGGAGGTGACTGGAAGATGCCACCTATGCGCTCTCGTGGATGGAGTTGTGAGCAGAATTACCTGGCCAAATTTATTACCGGTGTGCGCAGCTCCTGGAACAGGATTATCCTGGAAAAGTGAACAAGAAAAGTTAGTGCTGGTAAGTCAGTAAGTGTAAAATGGATCACATCTCATCTGCTTGCTGTAATCACAACGTGCAGGTGCAGCCGCTCGAAGAGTGAGGTTTCTCCTAGAAATGGGTAAAATGCGATAAGCTTTCCCCTGCACAGCGTTTGTGTTCCTTGTTCTGCTCAGTGTCGGTGTCCTGGCTCGGCACCATCAGGAGAGAAAAATACTACAGCCAGCAGTCTCTCGCAATGCCAGTGACGCGACAGTGATGCTGTGCTATTAGCCGGGGGGGCAATGGCGGGCTTCGACAGCTGCTCTGGGGTGGCATCCCCTGTTCTGCTCAGCACTCTGGTACGGGCACACCGCTCAGCCTGGAGTAAGCACTGACAGTAACTGGGGAGACAGGAGAAAACATTTTGAAAGAGCCTCTCCACTTACCTTGTCTGGGTCCATTTGCTGACAATTAAAAATTGTTGCTCTGTGAGCTGAAAGTATAATCCACCATTTGCCATAATTTAGGTGTCCCCTATGTACGTTTGACAACCCAGAGCAGAATTGTTTTGTAGTTCCCCATAATCAAAAGTGTGAAACTGTGGCACAGAAGAGCAGAATAAAACCCACAGGTGCCCGTTTGTACTCCAAACTTACTCCTGTTGCTTCCTGGTTTTAAGGTCTCCATCAGGTTTTGGGGTCAAATGCGCACATGATGTGAGCGTGGGTGAGGACAGGAGTGGCAGGCACAGCCCCCCCTGCAGATGCTGCCGCACTGTGACCGGCAGAATGCGTGGGGAGGGATGCCGGCCCAATGCGTCCCACAGCATCTCTTGTTAAGCACAGCCCTGCCGCAGCCTGCACTAGTTGGGTCTAGTGGTATTAATGGCCCAGCCGAGTCTGATAAGCCATGTCAGAATAAATAAAAGCATTCCTAAGAGCTAAGTTTAAATAAGCAAAAGTTCATAAAATCACAGAATATCTTGAGTTGGAATAAGGATGATCAAGTCCAACTCACTGCTCATCACCGGACTATTGAAAACCAAACTAAGAGCATCGTCCTGATGCTCCTTGAACTCTGACAGGCTCGGGGCCACTCCCTGGGGAGCCTGTTCCAGGGACCCGCCACCCTCTCAGAGAAGAACCTTTTCCTCATGTCCAGTATGAGCTTCCCCTGACACAGCTTCATTCCATTTCCTCCTGTCCTGTCACTGGTCACCAGAGAGAGGAGATCAGCACTCCCCCTCTGCTGCCCGCCTTGAGGAAGGTGCAGACTGCCATGAGGGCACCCCTCAGCCTTCTCTTCTCCCAGCTGAACACCCCAAGCGACCTCAGCCGCTCCTCCTAAGCCTCTGCCCTCGAGACTTTTCGCCATCTGGCTCGCCCTCCTCTGGACACACTCCAATGTCTGATGTCCTTCTTCTATTGAGGTGCCCAAACTGCGCACGGTGCTCGAGGTGGGGCCGCACCAGTGCGGGACAGTCACCTCCCTCAACCGGCTCGTGATGCTGTGCCTGATGCACCCCGGGGCACGGCTGACCCTTTGGGCTACTGGGGCACACAGTTGGCTCCTATTCAACTTGCCATCAACCCAGACCCCCACAGCTCTTCCCACGGGGCTGCTCTCCAGCCTCTCGTCCCCCAGTTTGTATGTAAAAGTTAAGATGCTTTACAATAGAGGTCGTGGAAATGGAGGCTGAGGCACAAGAGGGAGCAATGGTCTGGTATTACATCAGCCAGAGGGCTTCCTGGGAAGCCAGGGATGCCTCCGCTTTTCACCCAAAGTAGCTGTTTCCCAGGAATTCCTCATTCTGAATTCGCCTTTTTATGGCAAGCATAGCCAGGAACAGGGAACTGGTGGGAGAAGGTGAATGCTGGGTTGCCCTTCAGGTGATGGAGTTTCATTCTGCTCTTGATTCGAATCTATTTGAACCCCCACTGCAGCATAAAAGGATTTATATGGGAAGACCTTTTTTCCATACTCTGCCACTGAAGGTTTATTTGAAAAGTGGGAAAAAGGCAGTAGCAGTGAAGGAAATACCTGTTAGTGACTTCCTGATTTTCAGGATCTAATTGCTTCATCAGAATCTTTTACTTCAACTTTTTTTTCACATGTTGAAAATGTCAGAGTACAAAACTCAAGGTGATAAAAAACTGGCAGATACTTACACTAGAAACACAGAGCTTGTTCCTGCGCTCCCCAAAAGCGAGCGGGACCAGCCCTGGCGCTGGGCTGGCTCCGGAGGGAGCTGGCTGCAGGGTGTGCAGCCGCTCGCCTCTCCCCCGCCATCCAACACCCACCGAGGGCTGTTCCCTGCAGCTTTTTGTGCACTTTGGTCCTTTTGCTTCCAGTCTTCACAGAATCACAGAATCGTCAGGGTTGGAAGGGACCTCTGGAGATCATCTAGTCCAACCCCCCCGCCAGAGCAGGGTCACCTACAACAGGTTGCACAGGACAGCGTCCAGGCGGGTTTGGAATGTCTCCAGAGTGGGAGACTCCACAACCTCTCTGGGCAGCCTGTTCCAGTGCTCCACCACCCTCAAAGTAAAGAAGTTCCTCCTCATGTTAAGATGGAACTTCCTATGTTCAAGCTTGTGCACATTACCCCTCGTCCTATCAATGGGCACCACTGAAAAAAGACTGCTCCCATCCCCCTGGCATCCTCCCTTCAAGTATTTGAAAGCATTAACAAGATCCCCCCTCAATCTTCTTTTCTCCAGACTAAAGAGACCCAAATCCCTCAGCCTCTCCTCATATGAAAGATGTTCCAATCCCCTAATCATCTTTGTAGCCCTTTGCTGGACCCTCTCCAGCAGATCCCTGTCCTTCTTGAACTGGGGAGCCCAGAACTGGACGCAGTATTCCAGATGCGGCCTCACCAGGGCAGAGTAGAGGGGGAGGATGACCTCCCTCGACCTGCTGGCCACACTCCTTTTGATGCACCCCAGGATGCCATTGGCCCTCTTGGCCGCCAGGGCACATTGCTGGCTCATGGTCATCCTGTTGTCCACCAGGACTCCCAGGTCCCTTTCCACAGAGCTGCTCTGCAGGAGGTCAGCCCCCAACCTGTACTGATGCATGGGGTTATTCCTCCCCAGATGCAGTACCCTACATTTACCCTTGTCGAATTTCATTAAGTTCCTCTCTGCCCACTCTCCAGCCTGTCCAGGTCACGCTGTAAGGCAGCACAGCCTTCTGGCACGTCAGCCACTCCTCCCAGTTTAGTGTCATCAGCAAACTTGCTGATGGTACACTCTATCCCTTCGTCCAGATCATCGATGAATATATTGAACAGGACTGGACCCAGTACTGACCCTTGAGGGACACCACTTGTTACTGACCTCCAACTAGACTCTGCACCACTAACCACAACCCTCTGAGCTCTATCTGCTAGCCAGTTCTCAATCCACCCCACTGTCCATTCACCTAGCTCACATAGTCTTGGCTCCTTCCACTCCCACCTTCCATGGGTCAGTGGGACAGATGTTGTATAAGCGTCTAAAAGGCACACTTCTTGTGTGGCCATCAAATACCAATGGGTGGGCAGGTAAGCTGCCCTGGTTTTTGTGCAAGAACAAGTCCTGCGTTTCCTCCAGAGAAAGAGTTTGAGCGGTCCTTTCGCTTCCCAGAGATCCTGGTGATGCCGTGCTCACGTTCTCCCATTATTCTCTGAGCCTGTGGTATGAGCGATGAGGAGGAGGAGGAAAGGTTCCTCCATCTTCATCGGGGCAGCCCATGCCTCTCCTGGCCAGAGAAGGCCCCGTGAGCCGTTTTGGGCTCTAGGGAGCCAGTTTGGGCTGCTGAGGAGAGGAGGACACATTGCCATCAGTGTTGCAGTCTGACCGCTCTCGAGCAGGGTTAGGTCAATACCAGTGACTTTAGAGAAAAAGCAGCTTCTGGCTTTCAAGCCCCCCAACCCGTCCCTGTCCCCGTCCCGTCTAACCCAAGAGAGAAAAAACAGTGGAAAATGGTGGTTCAGCCACCTGACAGCCCCGGTGTGGAGGGGGGACGCTGGCACCCCCCAGCTCAAGGTGCCCGGTGCCACCTGGGGCGCCCCAGCCGCGTTGGGATCAAACGGGCCGGAGGAGTGGGGTGGGGGGCGGCCCCGGGGGTGGG
>VZSZ01002620.1:414281-424549 GCA_013398815.1 Ibidorhyncha struthersii
TCATTAGGTTCCTCTCTGCCCAGCACTCCAGCCTGTCCAGGTCACGCTGTAAAGCAGCACAGCCTTCTGGCATGTCAGCCACTCCTCCCAGTTTTGTGTCATCAGCAAACTTGCTGATGGTACACTCTATCCCTTCGTCCAGATCATCGATGAATATATTGAACAGGACTGGACCCAGTACTGACCCTTGAGGGACACCACTTGTTACTGACCTCCAACTAGACTCTGCACCACTAACCACAACCCTCTGAGCTCTATCTGTTAGCCAGTTCTCAATCCACCCACTGTCCAATTCTGCATCCAGATCATTTATAAAAGCATTAAAGAGCGCTGGACCTAAAGGTGAGCCCTGGGGAACCCCACTGGTGACTGGCCGCCAGCCTGATGCGACCCCATTTACTGTAGGTCTTTGAGCCCAACACATCAGCCAATTGGTCACCCAATGTGCTATGGACTTGTCTAGCTGTATGCCGGACCTTTTGTCCAGAAGGGTACTGTGAGAGTATCAAAGCTTTGCTAAAATCCAAAACCCCCACATCTACTGGCTTCCTTTGGTCAACCCAATGGGTGACCTTTTCATAAAAGGAAATTAAGTTAGGTAAGCAGGAATTTCCCCTCACGAACCTCTCTTGGCTATGACCAATGACTCATTGTCTCTCAAGTGTTTTTCAGTAACTCCCAAAATAACCTTCTCCATAATTTTACCAGGCACTGAAGTGAGACGGACAGGCCTGTAATTACCAGGGTTGTCCTTACTGGTCTTGAAAATTGGGACAAGAAGTTTCAGGCCAGTGGACCAGTGTCTTTCAGGGGGTGTGAGAGCAAAGCATGGATGTGTGTTAGGTGAGATCAGGGGTGTTCTTTAGAAGAAATCACCCAATTTTTCCTCCTCCCTGTGCCTCAGTTCCCACTGCGGAGAGGCCCTGGGCTGCACAGTGTGTTCCTTTGAAATGAAACTGAACTGGAAGACGCAGTCCAGGAGCTCGCCAGCACAATCCTGCCACATCAGGGCATCCTGGTCACGGGAACAATCTGAGGTCAGGCTGAAGTAGGAACCCTTGAATGTGGATAGTGTTGGTGCCACTGCCCAGCACAAGGCATTGCTGGCTGCAGATCTTGGGTCACGCTGCCTGCTTGTGGGTGCTTTAGCCCACAGCACTGTGCCCTCAGCTGGGAGACTGTCCTTTCTGTCACTTTGTGCTGCCTTTGAGCCTTGTTTGCATCAGTTAAGTGTTCTGTGTATGCCTCTCATTGTTTTCTTTCTTCCTCTCTCAAGCAAATGCCACTACCATCAACCTTCCCGCAAGCACCTTAGAAATTCAGCGATTCCCGCGGGAACCACAGAGAAGCACAGGGGCCGAGAGGCCAGAGAGGGGAGCAGGGAGCGAGCCCATCACAGCTACTGTCATTCCCCAGATCAGCGGGGTGCAGACCTGCAGCACAGTCCGTGTGTTGGAGTGGAAAGATGGGGTGGCTACTTTGCCTGGGAGTAACCTGCGGGTAAGTGTAGCCCTGGGCCACTGTGTTTGGCCCCCGCCCCACCACTCCCTGAAGCCTCTTGCCCTTGTAAGTGGTAGTCCCCCAGCCTGTGCCAGGATGTGAAATGGCCCCTGGCAGTACCCGCACCCCAGCTGGAGGATCCCTTGGCTGTTCTGGCTCTGCGAGGCTCTTCTTGTGCCCCATCCCTATGTCCCTCCTTGCATGTGAGCTTAGCAGAGAGAGCACACACATCGTGCCTTGGGGGGCTGCAGCAGGTCTGCCCTGCACAAGGAGGCAGAGGGATGCTACATGCTGTGCAGGGCATCTTTCCTGTCCAAGCTGTGCCATGGAGTTGGCTCTCACCAAACTCTTGCACTCACCCTGGAATCAGCGGCCTTGCGCTTATCAGACAGCAGGTGCCTTTAGGTGTACCCCTCGGTACATTAAGTAGCTTGCATAAAATGCATTAGTTTCTCAGCTGCTACTCAGCCTCAGGGCACCACATCCTCCAAGCCATCACCCTGCCCCTCCTGCTGCCAGCTGGTGCTGGTCTCACCCCGATGCAGGCAGTGGCGCAGCAGCCAGCACAGACTGCAGGCAGCGGTGGCAGGACAGCAGACAGTGCTCGCAGCTGTCATCAGAAGAGCTGTCCTCTTATTGGACGCACTAATGACCAAGCCATGTCCCTCTCATTCTCACAGCTCACATGTACCCGCTAGCTATCAAGTTACATTTCTATCCTCCTTGTTAACTATTTTTCCTTGTTTTTTTGTTCAATGACATAGTTTCGAATAAATGAGTATGGGACACTGAAGGTGGTGAGTGCTGATAAGATGCCTCCAGTGGAAGCTATAAAGGAGGATCACGCAGAGAAAGATGGGGACTCGGAGGTGGCACCCACCAGCAGGGACAATCCTACTGTGGCTCAGGGTAAGGGTACCATGGTGGCATTTCTGGGGTGGGTACCATCATCCAGCAGGCGCTGTCTGGCGTAGGCCCTGAGTGAGGCAAATGTCTCCTGCTTCCTTTGCTGCACCTTGTGCCTCACTGCTCCTCTTCTCTCTGACTCAGATGTGCCAGAGCAGACTAAGCTGCCAGCAGCAGAAGGCATGTGCCACTGTGATACCTGTGGCCGGAGACATGTGTCGGATGGAGCCCGGGAAGGCAGGGGCTTCTGCAGCGAGCATTGTCACCAGCAGTTCAAAGAAAGGTAAAGGAAGGGGAGCCTGCTCCATGCAGAGCCGTATCCATCCGTCTGTCTGCCTTCCCTCCCCTGGGCCACATGCTCCAGCGAGGCAGGTGCTGGAGAACCCCTTTGTTTCCCTCTTTCCTGTAGGCAGTACCCTGACTGCGCTGGTCGGGGGGATGAAGAGTTGTCCCAGGGGACAGCAGGAAGCACAGGAGCCAGATTTTCTCCCGCCCAATCTGTGGCCTCATAAACACATATCTGCTGGAGCAGGGCTGCAGCAGGAGGTTGCTGCAGTGGGTGCTTCCAGGCTGAGCAGCAGTGGGAGGCGTGGGTGACGACTGCATTTCCAGCCCCTCTGCTTACTATTGTGTGACTCCTGGGACTCATTTTCTGGCATCTCTTTGTGACTCTGGTGCTAACAAAACTAATTCACTTTTGATCCATCCCTGGGTTCAGATTTCTGACACCCAAGTGTGTGAAGGTGATTCTGGTCTGTACGCTGGTTCTAATCTCTTGCCAACTTGTGTGCTAAGAGGAATGCATACATTAGTCAGGAGGTACAGGGGCATGTGTGAGTAAGAAATGGGGTGGAAGTGATTCTCCAGCAGCCACTCCCTTACTGACACCCCAGCCGTTGCCATGTGCCGCAGTGGTTCACTCTCCCTTCCTCCATGCAGGTCCGTCATTGTGGAAAACTCTGCCAGCAGCACCAATGCCACCGAAATCCTCAAGCCGGTGAAGAAACGAAAGAGGAAGGACTACCAGAGCCCTTCGGAGGAAGAATATGAATCTGAGCAAATGGTAGGAAGAGGGCAGGGAGGGCATGTGTGTGCACGTGACAATGTCAAGAGTGGGGCATGGGCCACCCCTGTATGCACTGCGGGTGTGTGCAGTTCTCATCGGTGCTTTTCAGTGCTGTGTCAGCTCCATGTCAAAGGGATAACCTGTTGGCTGTTAATGCAACAGGTTAATGCAACAAAAAGGCTTGAATGTGTGGAGCATCAGGGCTTCTAGACATTTGGCTTGCTGTTTGGCTTGCCGAGCGCCTCGGATTCGGTGATGCTGGAGAAGACCTGCTTGGGCCGTAGGTGTTGTCCCAAATCTGGGTTTTTTACCTGGTGTGCAAGCCAATAACACACAGAACAGAGGTGTTTCCAAGTTCATTCCATTAACGTGCAGAAATGGGGTGCTTGTCCCCAAACAGGAGCACACCTTACTTTCAAAAATCTCCACTTTTATACACTGATTATTACATATTCAAACAATTAATACATACTCATTGTTATTCTCTTTAATGATTGGTCGAGATTTCTTCGCTTCCCATGTAAATTAGTGCACAGATTCTGTCATCTTCTTCCATTGTTCTCTTTTGAGTAAGTATCATTTGGGTAGGTGATCAATGAGTCAGTGGTCACGATCTCCCCCTGCCGAAATTACCTTTTACCTACTTCTCTGATTTTAGTAGTTCCAAGTGGTTTTCTCGGTTTGCTGACCAGGCCTACAGTTCACCACTCTCTTGACAGGAATACCCTGCTTATCAACAATGCTATATTTTCTGGTGGTTAGTTCCTTAATTGAATCATAGATAAATCATGTCTAGATACTATTTCTCTATTTTAATATTAGGTAAATAATTAAATAGGGTTGGGGCAGTATAGAGGACTTGAGCAGCAGCAGGTATCCTTGGTTGCTTCAACTACATTTTACGTTTCATTTTCCTGCTTTATGTCAATTTTACTACAACATAGGTATATGGCGCTCTCGACTGCTCTCTTGAGTCTAGGCCATCAAAGTAAATGTTGAAGTAAGAGAATGTCTATCTGCATGATGTGTGCCCTGGGGAAGGGAGAGAGGCTTTGACAAGGCAAGGAAGCTGTGCTTGCCAGCCCTGACTGCAGCAGATCCACTCCAGGTGTGATTGCTACCACTCAGCACCAAAATCCCCCCTTGGGCTCCCATCGTCAGATCCTCTTGGCTGCCCATTTCTGGGCCAAGCCTCAGTCAAATCGTGGATGTTGCGGAGGCCCAGTATGGTCCTTGGCACCAATGTGAGGGCAGCATAAACCTCTGTGCTATCTTCAACATGATGGGTTTCTGTTTTGTCTATTCTCATGTCTAGGAGGAAAAGCAGGAAGAGAGGAAAAACTCTGCAGGAGATACTGCCATCAGCAATCCAGAGACTGATGCATGGAACGGGAGCCAGCACGGTACGGAGGGGCCGGGCGGGCAATGGGGTGAGCGCTCCTGCCACGGCTGTGGGGTCCTGCTGCAGTGCTGCAGGGCTGAGCCAGCGTTTTGGTGCTCCAGCAGAGTCAAACACCCAGTGCAATGCGCTGGTACATGTTCCTGAAGGCTTGTGAGCTCCTCTGCTTGCTTGATCCTGCTCTCTCTGTCTCTTTCCATTTCTCTCCTTTCCTCTCTTTCTCTCCATGGGATGGGTGCACCCTTACAGATACGGCTGTGTCTCCTTCAGGCATTGGGCCGTACTGTACAGTGCTTTCTGGTCCCTCCCCTTGGAAGCCGATTTTATTACTTGCTCGTGGATACCGTGTTTGCTCCGAGAGGCACTGTCTTGAGCAAGAACACGGCTCTGTGCCATGTCTGGCTTTGCCCTCCCTTTGAATGGTCTTACAGGGAGCTTCCCTCGTGGTTGGGAGCTCACAAGATTGGGAGCTGGTTCTGTAGGTCTGGTGCCTCTGAAGGCAGATGATCTGGGGTTGTCTCCTCTCTTGGGGATCTATTCCTGGACCGTATCAGAGGAGATCTCAAATGCAGTGCTGTCGACACAGAGGGAAAGAAGACAAGCAGAGGGATGTAGTGTTTGCTTGTTTGGGTTTTTTCCCTGCAGTGCAATGGGGGCAAGGGGGAAGGAAAACTTGGCAAAATACTGAAAATAAACATTTAGGGGAAGCCATTTGTCTTTGAATAGTGAAAGGTCATACTCAAAGTAATTTTAAAATGAAATGGTTCCAGCTTCATACTCCTCTCCGTAGCCAAATGTAGGGACAGTAGCAGGGGCCAGATGTTAACCCCTGATGTTACACTGACTTAACCACTACTAAAAAGGGATTTCATACTCGCTTGCCAGGTCCTTTTCTCCACAGTCTGAGCCCTGAGCATGTAACCTTCCTCCTGCATGCACATAAGCAGTGCTAGGCCTTGTTATTTCAGCACTTTATTTTCTCTTATTTTACAAGTACATCAGCAAACAAAATACACAGCTGTCTGCTTCAGTGCAGCAGAGTCGATGTATGCTCTATCTCCAGGTGTATTTGTCATTCTCCAGAAGTGCAGAGCTTGTCCTTACGGATTCCCCAAACATGCCTGCCACTTTTTTCTATGTCCTAAAGAATAATAAATGTGTTCATCACTCTTAAGTATTAGCAAAGCATCTAGGTTAGTAACCTTGCTCACTGAAGTTCAGCTTTAATTTCTTCTGCAAGTTCCTATTTTTTCCATCTCCGCTTCCCCAAAGCCCAAGGGTGGAAGGAGTTGGTCTCTTTTTCCCCTGCATTTCTGGCCTGCCCTACCCAAGGCTGTCAGCCATGGCTGACCCGTAGCTGTGAATTACCCAGTGCTGGACTAGGCACAGCACTCCTGGAGTCCCTTCAGGTGCTACGAAGCAGGGAGAGAAAGTGGCTGGAGAGCAAGAGACGTGGGTTGTGTCTCGTGTGCCTTGGGCAAGGCGTTTGTGCCCTTCCCAGGGGGGTTGAAGGCAAGAAGGATCACCTCCCTGCCTATGAAGAGACGATGCTGTCAACTTTTGTGAATACCATGAGAGTAAATGCATCATCTCTAGGGCATCAGAGTGGCCTTGGTGTCCCAAGGCAGGGCTGAGGTAGTAGTCTCGGAGCAGAGGATAGCAGAGCTGGTGCCTCTGGAGCAGTGGTGGGAGGTGAGCCCGCTGCTGGTTTGGCTGGGAGCTCCTTGCAGCTGGGAGTGATTCCCAAACCTCTGGATGGATCCTGCTGGCTGTCCCAAATCCATCAGTGCTGTGGCCTTTTCAGATGTACTGGCTGGAGGAGGACTGGTTGCAGAAGTGTCCTGATGCTTTGCGCAGGATGGCTTGTCCCTCAGGCTGTCTGGGTGCTTTACGAGAGCATTGTACAGCAACAGAGGACATTTGGGTCATGGGGACTTGTGTGAAAGGGGGCTTCTTGGCTCTGTCCCTCCTCGGACAGACGGCCAGGTTTGCTGGAGAAGGGGCTCTGGTAGGATGCTGCTGAGCTTTGCAGGGATGCAGGACTGTGCATGAGAGCGGGATGCAGGCCCAGCGGGACCCATGCACTCGCCTGCCCTCTGCACTGCCCCGAGGCAGGCAGGGACGGAGGCTGGAGTGGACCCTCAGCAGCGCCTCTTGTGTGTGCGTTTGTGCTGCGCTCAGGTGCCAGTGAGGAGAAGAAAGAAGGCTGGTCTTGGGCGTCCTACTTGGAGGAGCAGAAAGCTGTCGCTGCCCCTTTAGATCTCTTCCAGGATGTGAGTTGGGATTTTCCTGTCTTTTTCCCTCTTTCATCTTCTCTTTTCTTTCCCTTTTTTTTTTCTACCCCTCCTCCTTTTCCTCTCTTTCTTGCTTCCCTATTTTGCGGGGCTCTGAGCAATAAGCAAGCTCCCATCTTCACCTGGAGGTGACCAGTCAGCCTCCAGTTTTGATTTGCCCTGAGTCCCACTCCCCGGCGGGGTGCTGTCCCCCATCCCAAGCACCCCACATTTGCCTAGGACACCCCTGTGGCTCTGGCAGGGTGGTGGAGCCTTTCCAGCCCTTCCTCATAGCCAGGTGCGGGCTCTCCTGGGGTCACGCTGCTGCGCTGCACCTCTGCTCCCAGATGTCTGACTGCCAGAGTGGAAGAGGAGCCAGACCCATGCCCCGCTCTCCCCGGCTGTGGCTGTTAGCCCAGGGACACCCTGCCCTGCCAGTAGCAAGAGACGCAAACCCACAAGGAGGTGGAAGAATGTGTTTTTCTATGGGAAAAGAGTTAAGATTTGGACAACAACATAACCTGTGGCCCACAGTCTCCTGGTCCCAGCAGCTCCCGTTGCCTGTTGGTTGCTCCTTGGGATGGTTCTGGACCCACCTACCTGTGTTGTTTTTAACATTGTAGTTTATTTTTTGTTTCTAGTACCAAGTAGCTTCCCAGCACAAGAATGGTTTCAAAGTGGGGATGAAGCTAGAGGGGATCGATCCGCAGCACCCATCTATGTACTTTATCCTGACAGTGGCTGAGGTAAGGCACCTCCAGTTCCTATGTTCCCTGGTTCCTCCTCGTGCCTGCGTGGCAGGAGGCTCTGTGGGAGGGGAGGTGCTGCCAGTGGGCCCTTGGAGGAGATGGGCTTTGGGCACTCATCTGCATGTCACTGCATGAGATGAGCAGCTGGCGCTCCAGCACATCAGTCAAGCAAGCGGGGAGTTTCCTTCCAGTTCGTAGGGGCGGGAGACAGTGCTGTGGAGCAGCTGTCATGCCGCAGCCTAGCTGGTCTCTCCCTCACCCTGACACAGCAGAGCCATGGGGAGGAGACTGGGGTGATGGCAACAGCTTCTTCTATTTGAGCTGATGCCCCTCAGATACGTCTGAGCCCTTGAGATGGAGGGTGTGGAGGCATCCCATTGCTCCTCCTTGTGTCCATGGAGGCCCTCTGTCTGTGCGGCTCTCTACTCAGCCATGTGGGAGCTGAACCAGCCTTGCCTCGCAGTGCTCCCCAGGCAGCCGGGGAGATCAGCTGTACAATGGTAGCTGCTGTTCTTGCTGCTGGAGAGATTTCACCAAAGCAGCATGGCATTTAGCCAAAATCCCCACGCCAGGGTCTCCCTTGGGTGCAGAAAAGAGAATCCTTGCACTTGCTGGACCCAGGAAGATGCCCCCCCATGCCATCCCACACACCAGCCTGAACCTCCCTTCTTAGGGTTGATTCGTGGTGGCCTTGCACTTACCTTGTTCTGTGCTGGACATCTTTTGGAACTAGCATGTGCCTCCTGATTTGGACACTGACCTACGATTGACCCTTGGCTTCCCTAAGTGATATGCTGCGACTGCATGCGGGAGGGGAGGTGCATGCGATGCTCAACCAGGGGCAGCAGGAGGTTTCCATGGTCCTTTCCTTTTCCTGCCCTCCCTGCTGGTAGGTGTGTGGTTACCGGATGCGCCTCCACTTTGATGGCTACTCTGAGTGCCATGATTTCTGGCTGAATGCTGACTCTCCTGATATCCACCCCGCTGGCTGGTTTGAAGAGACAGGGCACAAACTCCAGCCACCAAAAGGTAAGGAGTTAGCGAGCCTCAGTTGGTCCTGCTGAAGGAGGGAGACAAGTAGTGGGCCCCCAAATGTAGAGCTGGAGATGCGCACAGGGTGGTTCCGTGGAGCCCAGGAGGGGATGCTGCTGTGCTGGGGGGGGTCTGCAGGACAACCTTTCTGGCACCCACCATGCTAAAGATCTCTGCTTGCTCCCATTTGGGGGCAAAGCCCTATCACCCTGGATGTCCCCATGCCAGGCTGGAGCCAGAAGCTGTTCCCAAGGGCGGGTGGGACTGATGCTCTCTGGGGAGGAACTGAGCTCTGGATTTCCACTCCACTAGCATCCCTTCAAAATCAGCCACTGGGCCTAAGCCAGGGGCTTTGGGTTTCCTAGGGCTGCTGTAAGACCCTGTCTGCCCACACAGGACATGCCTGGCAGGGTGAGGGCTGGTTGGGGGTGGCCAGGCTCAGCCTCACAACCTCCTGGCTGCTCTCTGTGAACTTGCCGCTCTCATTTCTCTTCCTGAGGGGTTGTAGGTTATAAGGAAGAGGAATTCAGCTGGACAAACTACCTGAAGATAACAAAGGCTCAGGCAGCTCCTAAGCACCTCTTCATGATCCGAAACACTGTGAGTAGCAGTTTCTCCTTCCTGCCAAAGCCTGCAGGTTCATAGAATCAGAATCATTTTGCTTGGAAGAGACCTCTAAGATCATAGAATCATACAATTGTTATGGCTGGAAAAGACCTTTAAGATCATCAAGTCCAACCGTTATCTAACTCTTGCAGGCCCACTTCTAAACCATGTCCCTGAGCACCATATCTAGGCGGCTTTTAAATACATCCAAGGATGGCGATTCAACCACTTCCCTAGGCAGCCTATTCCAGTCTTTGATAAGCCTTTCAGTGTAGTTTTTCCTAATGTCTAACCTATGACCTGGGCAACTACAGGCCGGTGAGCCTCACCTCCATCCCTGGAAAGATGATGGAGCAGCTTGTGCTGGGTATCATCTCAAAGCACCTGGATGAAAAGAAGGTTATCAGAAGTAGTCAACATGGATTCACTAAGGGGAAGTCGTGTCTGACTAATCTGATAGCATTCTATGATGAGGTCACTAGATGGGTGGATGAGGGGAGGGCAGTGGATGTTGTCTACCTTGACTTTGGCAAGGCTTTCAACACTGTCTCCCACATCATCCTCACTGGCAAGCTTAGGAAGTGTGGGATAGATGGATGGACAGTGGGGTGGATTGAGAACTGGCTAGCAGATAGAGCTCAGAGGGTTGTGGTTAGTGGTGCAGAGTCTAGTTGGAGGTCAGTAACAAGTGGTGTCCCTCAAGGGTCAGTACTGGGTCCAGTCCTGTTCAATATATT
>VZSZ01002620.1:424734-439967 GCA_013398815.1 Ibidorhyncha struthersii
CATCCTCCCCCTCTACTCTGCCCTGGTGAGGCCGCATCTGGAATACTGCGTCCAGTTCTGGGCTCCCCAGTTCAAGAAGGACAGGGATCTGCTGGAGAGGGTCCAGCAAAGGGCTACAAAGATGATTAGGGGATTGGAACATCTTTCATATGAAGAGAGGCTGAGGGATTTGGGTCTCTTTAGTCTAGAGAAAAGAAGATTGAGGGGGGATCTTATTAATGCTTTCAAATACTTGAAGGGAAGATGCCAGGGGGATGGGAGCAGTCTTTTTTCAGTGGTGCCCATTGATAGGACGAGGGGTAATGGGCACAAGCTTGAACATAGGAAGTTCCATCTTAACATGAGGAGGAACTTCTTTACTTTGAGGGTGGTGGAGCACTGGAACAGGCTGCCCAGAGAGGTTGTGGAGTCTCCCACTCTGGAGACATTCAAAACCCGCCTGGACGCTGTCCTGTGCAACCTGTTGTAGGTGACCCTGCTCTGGCGGGGGGGTTGGACTAGATGATCTCCAGAGGTCCCTTCCAACCCTGACCATTCTGTGATTCTGTGATTCTGTGATTCTGTGATTCTGTAAACCTCCCCTGGCACAACTTGATGCCATTTCCTCTTGTCTTACTGGTTGTAACTTGGGAGGAGAGACCAACACCCACCTCTCTGTAACCTCCTTTCAGGTAGCTGTAGAGAGCAATAAGGTGTCCCCTCAGCCTCCTTTTCTTCAGACTAAATAACCCCAAGTCCCTCAGCTGCTCCTCATAAGACTTGTGCTCCAGATCCCGCGCCAGCTTTGTTGCCCTTCTCTGGACCCTCTCCAGCACCTCAATGTCATTCTTGTACTGCAGCACCCAAAACTGAACACAGTACTCAAGGTGTGGCCTTACCAGTGCGGAGTGCAGTGGGACAATCACTTCTCCAGTCCTGCTAGCCACGCTATTGCTGATGCAGAGCAGGATGCTGGTGGCCTTCTTGGCCACCTGGGCACACTGCTGGCTCATATTTGGCCAGCTGATGACCAACACCCCTGGGTCTTTTTCTGCCATGCAGCTTTCCAGCCACTCTGCCCCAAGCCTGTAGCATCCATGGGGTTGTTGTGGCCCAAGCGCAGGACCCGGCACGTGGCCTTGTTGAACCTCACACCGTTGGCCTCAGCCAATCGATCCAGCCTGGCCAGATCCCTCTGTAGCACCGTCCTACCCTCCAGCAGGTCAACACTCCCACCCAACTTCATGTCATCTGCAAACTGACTGAGGGTGCACACGATCCCCTCGTCCAGGTCCTTGATAAAGATATTAAAGAGAACCAGCCCCAGTACCGAGCCCTGGGGAATGCCACTTGTGACCGGCCACCAACTGGATTTAACTCCATTCACCACCACTCTTCAGGCCCAACTATCCAGCCAGTTCTTTACACAGAGAAGCGTACGCCCATACAAGCCATGAGCAGCCAGTTTCAGGTGTGACTTCTTCTCTGCAGCAGAGCAGAATGCCTCTGCCAGTGCTGAGCTTTTTTTTGTCCACTCCACCCTTCTCGCGTCACAGTGCAGAGTGTACTGCTGGCATTGCTTAATGACATGTGGCATGTTTTGGTGCTGAAGATCTGTAGCTTGGATACTTGTTTGGTGTGCCCAAAAATTGAGGTTGGTCTGGTTCACAGTTTCATCCAGGTTGTTCTCAGACAGTTAAATCTATTGCAAAAGTACTGGTGAGGAGAAGCAACCACTACTCTTAACAATTATTTTGCCAAAACCCCTCACTTAATTTTCTTAAGTATAAGTCTTTTGTCTCTGTTTTGTGTCTTCATTGTTTCTGCCTCTGCCTCTATATTCATATGGCAGCTTGGGTACAGAAAGTGGGAATATAGGGGAGTGCAAAGTGCTCATGGTTTCTTTGTCAGCTGCAGAGGAAACTCAACCTACTGATAAATCAGCCTCTCCAAGTTATTTATTGTGTTTAAACCCTTCTGTTCATTGCTGCAACAATCCCAGTAGCGGGTGTGATGCAGTGTTTTGCACAGATTTGGAGCCAAGAAATAAAGGCAAGGTAGGATGAAGGGCCCCATCCCAGCTCCTCCTGCCAAGCCTAGGGCATTGGTCACTGCTGATACTGGAGGAGTGTGACTGCAACAAGTGTTTTCTGACAAAATCTGAATCAGCCTAAGTTGGAGGCTGTTGTCCTCTTGGAGGTTACTGCTTATAGAAGATCCTGAGGGTCTGAAGATTTCCTCTTTCTTTGTGTGGCCAAGCTGAGTTACTTACCCTCTGCCTCTCTTCTTGCATGCACAGCAGGACACTGCCCTTCTGGGATCCAGAGTGGTCCTGGGCTTGCCTGGAGGCCAGGGAGCACCTGGTTTTGGGAGCGTTTGGGCGGGTGTCTCCTTGCAGCAGGCAAGTGGAGTGGCGAGGAGGGCGCTGGGACTGCGGCTCTGAAAGAAATCTGCCTCTTTCCCCCCAGCATGAGGCTTCCCCAGGCTTCGAGGTGGGCATGAAGCTCGAAGCTGTGGACCGCATGAACCCTTCCCTGATCTGTGTTGCCACAGTGACTGACGTGGTGGACAATCGCTTTTTGGTGCACTTTGACAACTGGGATGATACTTATGACTACTGGTAAGTGCACAGGGGCTCCTGGGGTGCCAGTGCTGGGGAGACATCCTGCCACTGCTTCAGCAAGAGTGATGGCATGCTTGGGAAAGTGTGGGACAGTCCCAGCATGCTGCTGCAGACAGGCCACCAGTGGTCCAAGTGAGGCAAAGGGTCACACCCCTGTGCTGGGGGACAAACCTTTACCTGTTCCATGTCACCTCCCAGGACATTGCCATGGCCCTGTAGTTAACATGGGGCAAAGACAGATGTGATTGCATGCTGTGGGCTTGCCCTGAAACCCCCCTGGGAGACAGGGCCACGTCTGATGTAGAGACTGAAGGCCAGATCTTAGAATGAGCTCCTGGGTCTGTAGGCAGGGGATTGTGGCTGAGGTGGGGAAATGTCCCAGGTGAGGCTGGTTAAGGCCAATTACAATGGCCAGTTAGCACAACCAGGGTCCTGAGAGCAACTCTGTTTTAGCTGGAGCCCATTGACCTTCTCTTCTCACCCGGAGGACCTGTGGGGCTGCAGCAGTTTCTGTCCCTGGCTGCTCCTCACTTGCTGGTGCTGGGCAGCTGCCTGCTCTGTCCCAGGGCAGACCTGTGAAGCAGCAGCACCTGAGTGAGCTGTGACCTTCTGGAAGCTATGACCAGGACATGAGTCCCCCCCTGATTGCTCAGGTCTCACGCCTCCAAGCTCTGAAAGGCACAGCTGTCTCCCCGCTTGCAGCAAAGCACTGCTGTTCCCTGGGCAGCTCTGTGGCAGGGCTTGCACCCAGGGCATGTTCGTGTCCTGCCCCGCTGAGCTGGTGTCACCCTGCTCTAGTCCTTGCCTTGCTATGGCCCATGGTCCCCGGGGTCACTCAGGGACAAGGGTGCTGTAGAAGACCTCGGCTTCTGCAGGGGCTTTTGCCCTGGACCCCCGCAGCCCGTGCTGTCTGGTGGTGACGAGCTGGGTATCTCAGCCCTTTGTTTGGGTGTGTTTTCCAGGTGTGACCCCAGCAGTCCATACATCCACCCAGTTGGATGGTGTCAGGAGCACGGCAAACCCCTCACACCTCCTCAAGGTGAGTCAGTGGCCCGGCCAGCCTTTACTGGTGGATCCCCTTGGGGACAGGCTTCCCAGGGTGGCATGGGGATTCTGGGGGTGCAAACCCCACAGCCCTTGCTTGTCTGCAGGCCCAGGTGGTTTCCTTCATTAAGGACACAGCCAGGGAGGTGGCACACTGCTGCCAAGGCTCCTGTATGTGTGCTCAGGTGCAGCATGGTGATTGTGTCGGGCCAGGTGGAGACACGAGAGGGACCCAAGCTGTCTGTGCAGACCCAGATGTTTCTGCTTCCTTGTACCCTGGATTTCATGGTCCGTGAGAAAGTAGTAGCATTTATTGATGTCTCAGGTTCCTGTGTGCCTGGCACAGATTTGGTTGGTCCTTCAAGGCAGTAGGACATTCTAGGGTACTTGCTATCCTCCTACAGACATGTCTCACCTTCTGCATCTTCCCCCTTCTAGATTATCCTGACCCCGACAACTTCACCTGGGAAAAGTACTTAAAGGAAACTGGAGCATCTGCTGTCCCAGGTTGGGCCTTTAAAGTGGTGAGTGCCACGTCATCTGCTCCACTGCGCCTGGGCAGGAATTCAGGTTTTTTCCATTGTCAGGTCTTTGCTTTTACAAAAAGTCAAGTGATGTTCAGTATACTCCTGCCACAGGCCTGGGGTTTGGCTCTACACTCAAGGTGCAATAGTCAGGGCTATCCTGGGCAAATAGTTCAATACTGGGAAAAATGGAAAATATGACCAACCCCTCAGCTAGACAGGAGCTGGGTGATGGGAACTTGTTTAGGCTTACTTGATAATTGTTGTCTCCAACTGCAACAACAGCAGCTGTGCCGAGCCAAGTGTGGCTGCAATACAGATCCTCAAAATACCTCTCTTAGAGACCTTCTTCCTTTGGGCACAGCTTTCCCATCTTGTTAAAACACAGCTCAGATCCGAGAGGCCTGTCCCCACTCCTGTGTGCTGGGATGGCTCTTACCTGGACAGGCCAGGGCTGGGAGCTGGGCTTGAGGCATCCACACTGCAGGGAAAGCTGCCGAGGGGTGCGGGAGCCCGAAGTATGGCCCTGCTCCCTGCTGACCTGGGTTCTTCCTGGCCCCAGCGCCCACCCCATGGCTTCCTGGTCAACATGAAGCTGGAGGCAGTGGACAGGAGGACTCCTTCCTTCATCCGAGTGGCCACTGTGGAGGATGTGGAAGACCACAGGATAAAGGTGAGTGCTGGAGTCTCAGTGCTGAGCCTGTGTCCAGGCGCTGTGCTGGCCTGCTCCTGCCCTTCCCAACTCTCTGCCAATTGCAGAGGCAAAGTGTGTGGAGGTCTGTGGAAGCACACTGTGTGGAGGATGGCAGGTCCCAGGAGTGGAGCAGAGCCTTGTGCTGCAGCTCAGCTCTACCCTGCTGCTTGCTGGCAGCTCGGAGGGCTCCAGAGCTCCTCAGGGAGGTGCCCTGAGGTTTGAAGGATGACCTCTCTACTTGTCTCCCTAGATCCATTTTGATGGCTGGAGCCATGTCTATGATTTCTGGATTGATGCGGATCATCCGGACATCCACCCCATAGGCTGGTGCTCAAAAACTGGACACCCACTGCAGCCTCCTCTCAGTAAGTCCTGCACCTGGGTCAGTCCCTCATACCAGGGCCAAAGTGTGCCACATCCCCACTGCCACCACCACCTGCCCATGTGCAGAAATGGGAGGGCAGGTGCTGGCCAAGGATGGGCAGGGAGGAAGGGCTTTTCCATGGAGTTGTCAGTTGTAAGAGTCCTCCCTGTTTGGCACCGGCAGGGACTCAAGCCCTGCCTCTGCCTGGGGCTACAGCCATGACAGTCTCTCTCCTGTTTCTCCTCCTGGTGTAGGGCCGAAGGAACCAGCCTCTTCTGCCCATGGGGGCTGCCCAACCCTGGGCTGCAAGAGCATCCCTCACACCAAGAGCTCCAAGTACAGCTTTCATCACAGGTGAGCTCCCCAGTGCAGCTCAGAGGGGCACAGCTTCCCTGCCGGCCCTTCCTCTGCTTCTCCGTACCCGCCACCCCCACCAGCAACCAGCCCTTCCCTGCACTCGCCCCACGCCTGGCTCTGCCCCGTGCTTAGGGGCAGCCCTTGCCCTCCCCAGGCCAGGCCCCAAGGTGGTGCAGAGCCCACGGCTAGTGTAACTCCTGTGAGCTCCTATTCCACGCCTGTCCTGCGGCACCCAGAGCCCCTGGGGGTGCCCTACATGCCCATGTATGTGGGGACATATGGGCTACACAGGGGAGGGACTAAGATGCTGTTCACTGATAACAGCTGCAAGGATGATGTTCCTCCCGGCCTCATGGATGCCTTTTACTGGGAGACTGTGAGCTGTGAAGTCCTGAGAGGACAAGTGCATCTCCCCCAGCTCAGTCAGTCACTTGTGTGACCGACCCCAGCACAGCAGGCTGGCATCAAGAGGAGCGAGTATGGTGCAGCATCCATGAGGATGAGGAAGGCAGGTCTGGCTCCCAGGGGTTTCTCTACTGGCCACACTTGTGACACTTGCTTCCTCCTCACTCTGAGGCTAGTCTGGATATCTCTGGGGCAAGGAAGGAAGATGGAGACTCTGAACCCGAACGACCTGCTTGATCTGCACTGTGGTGATGTGCACAGGCTCACTGTGATGGCAGCAGAGGAGGTGGGATTGGTGTTTGTAGAAATACTGTGGCCAGCAGCACTAGGGAAGTGATCGTACCTTTGTACTGGTGAGGCTGCACCTCGAGTGCTGTGTTCAGTTTCAGTCCCCCACAACGAGAAAGACATTGAGGGGCTGGAGTGTGTCCAGAGAAGGGCAACAGAGCTGGTGAGGGGTCTGGAGCACAAGTCTGAAGAGGAGCAGCTGAGGGAACTGGGGGTGTTCAGCCTGGAGAGAAGGAGGCTCAGGGGAGACCTTCTCGCTCTCTACAGCTCCCTGAAAGGAGGGTGTAGCAAGGGGGGGTCAGTCTCTTCTCCCAGGTAACAGGCAGTAGGACAAGAGGAAGTGGCCTCAAGTGGCACCAGGGCAGGTTTAGATTGGATATTTGGAAATATTGCTTCATGGAAAGGTTTGTCAAGCATTGGAACATGCTGCCCAGGGAAGCGGTTGAGTCACTGTCCCTGGAGGTATTTAAAAGACGTGTAGACATGGAGCGTAGGGACATGGTTTAGTGGTAACTTGGCAGTGCTGGGTTAACCGTTGGACTTGATGATCTTAAAGGTCTCTTCTAACCAAAAAGATTCTATGATTCTGTTCTATACCTGGAGGGACTGGGTGTGCCCTGCCCGTGCACGCAGTGCCCTTGCCCTAGAATTTGTTCAGCACATCTTTACTCTGCTTTCCATAGCCCAGGCTACGGCTTCCCTTGCTCCAGGGTGGAAGGGTGGCCCTGCTGGCCCATGCTGCTCTGAGCCGGGTCCAACGCTTGCCTCTCCTCTGTTCTCTAGGAAGTGCCCCACGCCGGGTTGCGACGGGTCAGGACACGTGACTGGGAGATTCACAGCCCATTACTGCCTCTCAGGGTGCCCGCTGGCAGAGAAGAACCAGGGCAGGCTTAAGGCGGACTTGTCTGACACCGAGGCCTCAACTCGCAAGAGGAACCTGATTGGCTTTCCTCAGCGGAAGAAATCTCGGCACCACGGGAGGTAGGGGTGAGCCCGGTGAGCCCTGTGCAGCAGTGCAGGGGCACGTGCCGCGACTGCCATCCCTGGGAGGGATGGCCAAGCCGGGGAGGCTCCTTGACCATGGGGGAAGCATGGTTGCTGGCAGCTGGCGTTTGTCCTTCCAGCTCTGTTGGGCACCTCTCTTGGTTTTTCTTCCCACGTTTTATATCTTTAGCTGTCGACCCTTTGGGTAGGGTCTGAGAAGTAATCCTTGCTCCCACTGCCAAGGCATTGCTCTGTGCAGCATGGAGGAGGGCCCTCGGGCCACTCCCAACCCAGTTGGAAATCAGTCTTCTTGTCTCTTTAGAGGGCGACCTCCAAAGTACCGGAAGATCCAGCAGGAAGACTTCCAGAGTAAGTGCCGTCCTCTGCCACGGTGTCATCACAGGGGCAAGGCTCGAGGAGCTGGGGTGGTGGCTGTTGGCAGCAGGTCTCCCTTGTCTCACTCAGTCAGACAGGTGAGCACCAGTGAGGAGCTTGTGGTCGACTACCAAGGTTGACCATCTGACAAGGAATGTCCCTGCCTCTTACCAGAGCTCTGCTAGGTCCCTCATCGTGTCTCTTGGTTTTTGTCTGTGAATCCGTGAGTGCTTTAGGGCAGGGAATTAGGATCCCCTCTCTGTGGCAGTGCATTTTCCCTGGCACTTTGTCCTCTTCAGGCAGGGATGCTGTGCCTTCATCCTGTGGCTGCTGTACCCCAAAACATGAGTGTGGTTGTGAAGTGCCAAATTATTCCTGCAGTGCAGAAACTGATGCTGAACAGTTTGCTTGGCATTTAGTTCTGACGACTGAGATAAGACGATGGCCAACATTTATTCCAGCCAGTATCGATTTTACCACGGGCGGTCCTGCTGCCTACCCCAGTGCTGGGGGTGAATGATGAGAATCTCTTCTTGGGAGCCATCCTTGACTCCTTGGAGCAGAAAGCAAGGGAAAAGCTTTGTTAAAAGCATGAAATGAACTGAATGATACGGGATGGCATTCTGGTGTGCAATTAGATATTGAAAACTAATTCAGTATAGAAAATGAATGGCTGAAGGTGATGAGAACAAGGCAAAGCCAAGCTTGTCTCTAAACTTCTTCCTCCGCCATCCCCAGTCCCACCAAACTGAAAACTGGGATACGCTGATACCCTATTAATTCAAGGGACAACCACTAGCTCGTGATACCTGGGCCCATGAGAGCATCTGCTGCCAGCCCTGGGCCCTCCCCTGAACAGGGCCCTCCCCAAGGCTTGGAGGATGGGATGGATGTTCTCGTCTTTCTATCTTGTATTGCATCTTCTATTTTTATTGCCAGCTATTTCTTCAGACAATATGCACCAGTCGCTCTTCATGTCTGCCCTGTCTGCCCACCCCGACCGCTCCCTGTCGCTCTGCTGGGAGCAGCACTGCAAACTCCTGCCGGGGGTGGCTGGCATCACAGCAACTACAGTGGCCAAGTGGACCATTGATGAGGTAAGATGGTTTTGAAGACTGTTTTCTGGCTCTTAACCCGCTGGCATGGCTGGGAGCACTCTTCCTGGCTGTGCAGCACCATGGTACACACACCAGGCATGGAGGTGTTTCAGCGGCCACTTTCCTGGGCTAGCAAGAAGGCAGTCCGCTGGACATGCTTGTGGGATACGGTGTGGACAGCTGCTGACATGGGCCCTAATGGCAGCTTCTGGGAAGCACATGCAGAACTACCAGGTTCTTGCTTGGCTTCAACATGACACTAGCTCAGGGCTGGCAGGTGAAGGCAAACAGCAATCTCTTCATTTAGCATGTTACAGTTTTCCAAAGAAATCAGTTTCATCTTTGCCAAGCTAAAAAATTAAACCATAGACTCTGCAGATAAGAAGTCACTTCACTGTTTCTCTAAAAAAGAAATCTTTACCTGAAATTCTCCATCGTCACCTTGGTTCTCTTTCTTAGGCATCTGTGATGGCCCCTCTTAAGTCCTGGGTAGCTGGAATCTGGCACCAGCCCCAGCAGTCAGCTCAGCCTGATTTCCCCATTACACTCCTGTGTGCCCCTCTCCTGCCCCAGCCCCTCGGTGGGAATCGTTTGGCTGTGCTGGAGATGGCTTGTTGGAGATGAAGCTGCTGTAGCATTTGCTGCTCTGGGGCTGGAGGAGGCCAGCGCCTGTGCCCTGGTCCAAGGGTGATCTCTCGGCATGGGAGGGTGCTGCAACCACAGCCTTTGCCCGGACAGCACCATGTTACCTTACAGGGCACAAAATGCCTCTGTGAAAGTGAGGATGCGGGCTCGTGGGGGGTCTCCAGCCAGAAACATTGCTTCTGTCTTGATATTTCTCTCTGTTTATTCCAAGGTCTTTAGCTTTGTTCAGACTCTGACGGGTTGCGAGGACCAAGCCAAGCTCTTCAAGGATGAGGTGAGAAGGGCTGGAGGATGTGTGCAAGTGGCCAAGGACGGCTGATTGCCAACAGGGCAGGGAAGAATTGTCCAGTGGCCTTCCCGCAACGGATTACTGCTGAACGCTGAGAGCGTGTCCAGCACCTGGCAGTGATCCCACCCTGCAGCCCTGGGGGCAGCAGCCCCACTGCGTTTGAGTGTGCTCCTGTCTGCCTGTGCAGATACCGTGGCGGGATGCTGACCCCAGGGAGCTGTGCTGCCCTGTTGTCCCAGCGTGGCTGAGGGAGGGAGGGCCCCTCTGTGGAGGCTAGGATGGGGGAGCGGGAGGAGGATGGTGCTGCAGCCTTAATAGCGCCGTCACTTCTTGACGGAAGCTGCTTACTCCATCCATTCATCCTTCCCCATCTGCATCCTCTCACCAGCACAGTGGTCCGGTGGCACTGCCGTCTGTCTGCCAGGTTCATTGTTTTTAGACCCTTCTGTGGACAGACGCGCAGAGAGGCTGCTTCCCGGCACGTGCAGTGCACCCAAGGCAGCCTGATCCTGGGCACACTGGGTACAGCAAGTGTCCCAGCCCGTTAGTAAATGGCCCCTGTGCTTTAAGGGCGCTCAGATGCGCGAAGCTGAGCTGGGGGCAGCCTCCATGCATGCTGGGACCTGGAGCGAGGAATGGACGGGTGTTTCTCCAGAGCAGGTTGCCTGCTGGCTGTATGCTGTGCCCATTGCGCTCTGGCACAGAAGGCCAGGCCGGCTGCAGGGTGAGCTCCTGGGGCGGCCGTGGGAAGGGCCTTTGCCCCTCTCTGCCCTGTTCTTGGGCACGCGAGCTCCCAGCTCCGGCTTATCTGGGACAGCGTGGGAGTGCTGTGGGTGGCCCCTGCCTGGAATCATCTGTGGCATCTGGCTGAGGGTGAGTCTAACTGTGCATGTCCCCAGGTTGTGCCTGTGCTGGCTGTCCCTAGGAAGCCACAGCCTGGGTTTTCGGTGAGTGCCTTTGTCCCTGCTCTCCTCTCCAGATGATCGATGGCGAGGCATTCCTCTTGCTGACGCAGGCTGACATCGTCAAGATTATGAGTGTCAAGCTGGGCCCGGCACTCAAGATCTACAACGCCATCCTCATGTTCAAGAATGCTGATGACACCTTAAAGTGACTTTTCTTGGCCCGATCGGGACCCTCCCTCAGCACCGGTGCTGCCAAACTGTCTGGTCCGGACAGAGATTCCCCCCGACTGACCGCAGCTTATCATGTCCTGCTCATGTCCCCTCAGATGCCGCATTTCCTCTCTCCCACCAGTCCATCTCCCATCCTCTCCCCTCCACACTGCCCTTCTCCTCCAGCGCTGGGTACAGGCTGACCCCAAGCTTCGGGGGCGGCTGCAGGGACGGAGGGTTGACATGGGACTAGCCTGTCCTAGCAGGACAGCTGCCCCCCGTGTCCTGCTGCGACTGCACTGATTCGTGGGGGTGTGTTGAGGGACGGGGGAGCAGTGCAGCAGCTGGGGGCTGACACCACTACTCAAGTTGCCCAGATAAGGGAAGGGACTGACCGCCTGCATACGTGTTTGCACCCGTGTAAAGGCTGGTCTTGGCTTTGCTCAGCAGCTGAGAGAGATTTTTTTCCCCCCCCTAGATGTGTTCCTCTGGGGGGGCTTGCGTTAACATCGTTTCCAAGGGGTGCTCTCAAGGAGCTTCTGCTCACTTTGCCTTTTTCTCTGAATTCCTTTGAGTTTCCTTTTTAAGGCCAGATGATGACTTTGCTTTGCCCCTTCACCGTACTGGGAACCAGTGGCCCACCTCTTGCCCTTTCCAGGGAGCAATGTGTCCTGTCTGCTGCTCTGCCCACGGCCAGCGTCTGCGCTTTATTCCTCTTTACTCTAATGCAGCAGCCCCAGGGCCCCGCAGCGCCAGGGCTGGGTGGGTGCAGAACAAGCTCCATTCCCTCTTGCACTTCGGGCTGTCTTGGCCAGCACGTCTCTGGGAGAAAGGGTGCTTGGTTAACTTCTTCCCCTTGCAGCAATTAGAAAAATCCTCTGCAAGGAGAGTCGGGCCCTCTTTCGTCCACCTGTTAGGAGCAAGGCCCTTTCTAGAGCGGAGGCAGCTGCCAAGGACAAGAAGCATCCATTCCTCCTTAGGCAGATTCACGGCTCGCTTCTGACGGCGTTCCTGAGTTGGCTGACTCGATCCTGCCAAGCCACCTTCTCCCCCTTTTTTGCCCTGGCGAGGCCCCCCGGGTTTTGCTGTCTGAAGAGAGGGGTCGTCTGCTGTCCCTGGATTCCTTACGTGCAGAGCTAAAAGAAATTCAGCAGTTAACTGGGGTTTTCCTCTGTCCTTTTAGTAACATAGCACCCCTTCAACAAGGGTGCGGACGCTTTGGGAATGCCCGTGTAACGCTGTCCCTTGTGATGGGGGAGAGGCCGAGTTGGCTCGGACTCCAGAGCCAGGAAAGCCAACGTGTCTGGGGGGTCCTGGCAGAGTCCCAGGCAGCTTCTGATAGTCCCTGTGTGCCCTGGTGACGCCAGCGCTGTTCTCGCCATGGTCCAGCCACCTCCTGCACACGCCTGCTGTGGGTGCCAGTGGAGCAGTGGTGTGGCCGTGCGGTGCTGGAGGGCGGCCACCTGCCCCGAGGCCTTTCCGTGGTCTGCAGTGATGGCATCCGAGTCCCATGTCTACTTTCTTTCCCATTCCCAAGAATGATGTATCAGTAGCAAAACAAAATTTCCCCCCTTTCCCAGTGCCCAAAGACAGGGATGAAGGGATCGTAGCAAAGTGCACCAGCAACATGTCTTGGAGCAGCACTGCCTTGGGAGCCGCTGTCACACCTGGGTCAATCTGTTCTAGGCTTCCCATGGAAATGTAGCATTTTGACTCTTTCTTATTGAATACTTGGTGTCACATTTGACCTGCTCTTGAAACTCTGCTGCTTGCTCTTCACGCAGGACTTGCAATTAGTCCGTGTATTTGTTTTGTCAATGCTTGGGTTTGATTTAGGCAGCTCTCCCTCTCCTGTCCATTTTTATTCTCTTCCATCTCTTCAAGCACTGCAGTGCGGCCGGCTGTGGAGAGAGGGGGAGTGGGTAGGAACAGCCATGTCTCACAGTCACTCTCCAAGTCACCCTTGATCTGCAGTAAATGGTCCTGAAGTTGGTTTCTTCAGTTGATGGGGAGTCTCTTTCTGGGCCACCGTGTGCTGGGGGAGAAGAGGAGGAGCCGTGGGACCTTCAGCTGTGAGACTCTGTGCGAATGGTGCTGAGACCTCTCCAGGTGGGATCTGGAACGGAACGGTTCTTGATACCCTTGCACAGGACATGGTTATTAAGCGTGTAAGGAAACATCTTACAAAAGCATCCTGTTCTCATCTGCTCCGTTCCCTCATGCTGTCATTCCTCCTGTTGGGGACTGAGCGCTGCCCCTGGGTGCTGGGAGAGGAGCTGCTACCCAGGTGTCAGATCTGAAAGCAGCATGAAGGATGGAGAGCCTTGTCTCCCACGGGGCTGCCCTGGAGAGCAGAGGTGGTGGAGACCTCGTAAGATCCCTGCTGAAGGGGAAGAGGAGCCATGGCTGGCCCCCAGGACTGGCTACAACCAACACCATCAGCTCCTGCTCTGCTGTTGGGTGCAGTCAAGCCATGCCATGCCTGGGCACCAGCAAAACAGGCGGTGGGGCCTCTGTCAGCCTGTGCTGGCCATGGGCAGCAGCAGGAAGCTGTCCCCGTGGGGTACTGCCTTACCTGGGCTCTTTCGACCTCCCTCTAAGAGAGCAGACGCAAACTGGACAGGACTGGCAAGGTGCTCCCCCTTGGCTGGGGGTCTGGCTGCACAGCTGGACGCCGGGTCTCTGCTGGGTCTGAGCTCTGTGCAGGGAGCAGCCGCCAGGAGAACCAGCCCCACTGGAAGGGTGATGGGAGACGTGAAGGTCTCTGTCGCACACACTTACTGGCTTCTGAGCATCCGTCCATCAGCCTCTTGGGCTGACTCAGCCGTTTGGGTATAAAGCCTCTAGATTCATCTGGGTGAGAGAGTTACAGGGTTTGTAGGTGGTCAAGGGCTATTTACTGTTAAAACGTATAACCTCCTTCTTGTTTTCCTTTAAAACCAAACCAAACCCAAAGCATTGTGTGTGTACGTGTGGATGGGCGTTCATGGAAGTACCACGATGCCCTTTCCTCTGCTGTTGGTGTGTCGCTGTTTTAATGTGCTGGTCTCTGTGGCTGTGGAGGCAGCAGGCTCTGGTCCCAGGGTCTCGGGCGATGTGTCCTCTGTGAGTAGAAGTTGTCTCTGGTTCAAGGGAAACCAGGAGAAGGAAGGTTGCTGCACCCCTGGCCTTGGCAGGTCCTCCATCTCCCCAGAGCATCGATTGGGAGTCCCCCCTCAGGGAGCATCAAGGGCAGCTGTGACCGAGGCAGAAGCACCAAAGCTTTTCATCCTTCCCCCGTTGCCTGACCAAACTCCTTATGGGGATGTCCACTGCTACGTCACTAAGAAGCTGGAGAGTCCAATGGGGCTGTGTCTGGCCCACAGGTTCTTCTCTGGGGTATTTCTGAGAGTTGTGACTGCAGCCAAAATTTCCAAGTCAATGAAGAATTTTTCAAGTCAAATGTTTTTTTGAGTGGAGGCCCCCGAACCTGTGCTCCTGTCGTTCCTGCCCTTGCTGCTGCAGATGGTGCTGGCAGGGCTTAGCTGGAGCTGTGGGAGATGTCCCACCACATGCTCCAGCCTCGGGCACAGGGTGTCTTCTGGGGCGGCTGGTCCTCAGGTGACTCGGGGTGCGTGGGAGCAGTTGAAGCCTCTCAGGAAGGTGTTTCTCCCTCATGAAAATGGGCAGCATCGTGATGGTGTGAGGTCGAGGTCTCCATTTCCGTGAGAGCAGCCAGCCTGAAGCTCAGCAAGGAGGGCAGCCGTGCCCGCCTCGCCGGAGTGCAGCTGCCGGCTGTGGCCTTCCTCTGATGGTTTCCGTGTCGATCACAAGCACTTTTAGAAAAGAAAGAAACCCTCCAAATTGTCTGGGAGGGCTTGGGGCAGCTGCCGCCTGCAGAGGCAGATCTGGGGACATGAGTGCAATGAAGGGCATTGGAGAAGAGGCGGGAGCGTGAGGGGGATGTGACTCGGCCACTTCTGCTCCTCTGTTCCCCACTCCGTACCCTCTGGGGGGGGGCCCTCGGTGCAGAGGAGGGGGAAAGACCTGGGGGCTGCAGCCTGGCTCCTTCCTCTGATCCACCCCTTCCCTCTGGGGCCTGAGGCTTGCTCGGCCTTGGAGGGAGTTAAGGGGGGGGGAGGGGGGCATATTTTGGAAGGAGCGTTATGATAACAAAAGCTCTTTTGCACTTTCATTCATTTTGCACTCGTTTTTAATTTCTTTTTTCTGCGTTTTTGATATTCACACCTCCTCTTTGTGTTTTCATAACAAAAATACTTTTGTTGTAGCCAGTGAAGCTATTCTGGAACTTTGTGTCCTGAGTATACAGAGGTTTAAAGGTCCTATATATATAAATTTATATCTGTGTGAAAGTAAATTTATATATATGGGTCATGGTGTGATGTGTTTCGTCAGTGTTTTAAAATAATAAACGAATGTGAGCAATGGAGGTCTGTGCAGCTGCAGACTG
>VZSZ01002620.1:446574-460658 GCA_013398815.1 Ibidorhyncha struthersii
CCCCGACCCGTCTCTCTGCTTTGCAGGGAGGCCTTCTGCCAGCAGGCTCCCATCTTCCTTGACTACCTGCACAACATCCTGCAGAAGTACCCTGACGGGGAGCAGATCCTCAAGGTGAGACCCCCAGGGTACCCCTCTATCTGGGCTCTCTTGCCCAGCTGGGCAGACAGACTGCAGGTAGCTGGGGTGGGTGGTGGTCCTTGCCCAGCACCAGCCCTTGGACCTTGCTGGCCAGCGGGGAGAGCAGGTTGGTGGTTTTCTCTGGGGGCTGGGGGGGACCCAGGTGTCCAGGCACTGATCCCTGAACCCAGGAGCTGGTGCAGAATGCGGACGATGCTGGCGCTAATGAGGTCGTGTTTGTGTCTGACGAGCGGGAATTCGACATCACTGGAGGAGGACTGGAGGGCACCCAGGGTGAGAGATGCTACGGGCACTAGGAGAGACTGGGCAAAGTGCAGGGGTGGCACTGGCAGATACTAGGAGGGATTGGGGGATGCTGGTGAAAAACTGAAGAGCGATCAGAGTGTACCGGGGAAACTGGAACCAATGAGGTGTTCTGTAATGTGTTGGCGGCACTGGGGATACTGGGAGGACTCAGTGGTACTGAGGGCACTGAGGGGGATTTTGTGGAACTGGAGGGGGGACTGAGATTTTGGGGACACTGTGTGGGACACAATCTCCCCTACATGTCCCAAGTCTCCCCGAACCCATGGTGCCAGCCCCCCAGGCCCCGCCCTCCTGGCCTACAATGATGCTCTAATGTCCCCACGGGACTGGACGGGGCTCATGCGCCCAGGGGTGTCGCACAAGCGGGAGGACCCCAGCACGGTGGGACGCTTCGGCCTGGGCTTCACCTCTGTCTATCACCTCACCGGTAAGTGGCACTGAGGTCCTCAACAGGAATTGAACTGGGGACACGGGTTGTACAGGAGGCACTGAACTACAGGCGCTGGGGAGTACTGGGCGGGGCGCATAATGGAGCGCTGTGACTAAAGTGAGGAAAAGTGGAGCACCAGGAGGCTGGGGGGAGGGTGGGTGGCAATGGAGGGCAGGGCTGCAGGGGTAAACTGAGGGAGGACTGATGAATTGGGATTCAGCTTGGGATCACAGAAGGCACTGCGGGGTTGAATTTGAGGGTACTGGGTGGGCACGTGGGCCACTGATGGGTTCAGACTATCTGGGTAGGCAGTGGTGTCCATGCCATCGCTGTGGCCTCATGGTTCCCATGTCCCCAGACCTGCCAGGTGTGCTGAGCCCCCCATCCTTGGGGGTGCTGGACCCCAAATGCCAGGTGCTGACAGGTGCCGGTGCCCGCTGGGACATCTCTGCAGCCGAGGACCTTCCTGGCCTTTTCGAGCCCTTCTGGGCTGGGCTGGAAGCTGTGGGACAGCACCGTGGTTCTGCCCAGGGCACCCTCTTCCGCTTCCCCCTCCGCCAGCAACCCTCGGGAATTGCTGCAGGGGTCTCCGATCCTGAGCGCCTCCGTAACCTCCTCCAGACCTTCCTCACCGAGGCCCCTCTTGCCCTCCTCTTCCTCCGCCATGTCCGCCGTGTAGCCGTGCACCGCGTGGCCCCTGATGGGGTCCAGACCCTCATGGGCACCCTTGTGGCATCTCCTCAGCCTCTCCCTGTCCCAGGGCCATCAGGGGATGAGCGGCTGAGTATGGCATGGTGCCTGGTGGCCCTGCACGGGGATGGGGTGGGGGACGGAAGCGAGTGGCTGGTGGCCACGGGCAGGGCCACGGAGGGGCCAGCTGTGGCACTGGGCACAGGGCTGGGGTGCTGCCCCGAGCTGAGCCTGGCGCACCCCCTCCGTGGGCCCTGCCAAGGCCGGCTGTGCTGCTTCCTACCCTTGCCAGCGACAGATGAGATGGCCACAGGGCTGCCCGTCCACATCAGCGCCCCCTTCGCCCTCTCCGATGACCGCCGCCACCTCCGCTGGCCTGAGGAGGGCAAGGAGGGTGAGAAAGATGCCTGCTGGAACGCCCTGCTGCTCCTTGACCTCCTACCACGCGTCTACAGCCACATGGCTGCCGTGGCCATGGCTCTGCCCGGGGCAGACCCCTACAGCATCTGGCCAGACCCCGAGTGCATGCCGAGCTCTGGCCGCATCTGCAGTTTGGTGACCCATGTCTGCCAGGAGCTGGCAGCTGCCTGCACCCTGGTGCCAGCCATGGAGGGGGCCACAAGGCGGCTGCGGGCCCCTGAGGCTGTGCTGCTGCCGGAGGTGCCAGGGGACATGGTGACACGGCAGGTGATCCAGACCTTGCTGGTGGCAGCCGGGGAGCCAGTGGCTGAGGTCCCAGCCCATGTCCGGAGGGTGCTGGCCTTGGGGATGGCAGAGGGCATGCGGGAGGCCACGGCCAGCCACGTGCGGGAAGTGCTGCGGCGCCATGGGGCTGCAGACCTCCCAGCTGCAGACCGGCTCTCCCTGCTGCGCTATGTGGCCGGGGATGGGTGCCATGCTGAGCTACAGGGTCTCCCTCTCCTGCCTCGCACTGATGGGACCTTTGTCGCCTTTGGGACTGCGTCGGCCACTGTCTACGTGGACACGTCTGACTGTCCCAGGTGAGTCTGCAGCCCCAGGCAGCCCCATTCCCCGCCGGAGTGGGCAGGTGAGCCGGTTGCCCAGGGTGCAGCTCCTGCTCTTGAGCTGAAAGCAGTGCCAGGGTCGAACCTGGACATTTGGACACCTCACCGCCCTCCTCCTCTCTCCCGGTCTCACCAAGTGGGATGTCCAGGCAGCTACCTGCCCCCCATTACCCCTCTAGTCCCCCAGCACCTCCGTTTGTTCCCACAGGGAGCTCCTACCCGGCCTGGCTGGGTCCTTCCTGCCCTCAGACCTGGAGCCAGGCTTGGACAGCCTCCTGCGGGGCATTGCCAAGGCAGGTAAGAGATGGGAGGTCCCTGGGCCACCTTTGGGTCCCCTGATCTCCCTCTAAAGCCCAACACCCCTAGGCACCCTTTTACACCCTTGGGCTCCTCTGCAGCCCCAACGCCCCCCTGTACCACGCTGATACTCCCTGTACACACCTGGTGTCCCTGGTCCCTGTCTGACTCCCCTTGCTGGGCTCCCCCTATCCATTCAACAGCATTGTAGATCCCATGTTTCACTGTCTCTCTCTGGTCTGGGATACATTGTGTGAGCCCAGGGCCACCTCTCCTATCCTGCACCTCCCTGTGTCTCTGGGGACTCCCCTGTCCTTGCTGTTCTTCCCACATTCCCCCGTCCCCTCTGCGCTCCCTCGGATCCTGGGTCTCCCTGTGTTCCCCATCTGAGGACCTCTGTGCCCCCCAGTACTGGTCCTCCTAACACCTCTTTCCCTGTCAGACCTCCTCTATCACCACCAATCTGGGGTTCCCCTGTTCCTCGTATTTAGGGTATCAACTGTCCCTCCAGAGGCCAGGTCCTCCCATCCCCAGTGGGGGGGGCCTCCTTTTCCCTGCAGATCTCAGGTTCTTTCCCCCACATCCTGGGTACCCCTGCCAGGTCCCAGGTCCCACCTACCCCTCGTTCAGCCTCTGCCTCCCACACACAGGTCTGTTCCCCAACCTGGTTCTGCTGGACCCAGCCGTGACTGCCCAGACCCTACACTTGGCTCTGCCCCCAACCTGGACATCCCAGTCTTCAAACCCACTGACCTGGTACCCGGCCGAAGGCCCCCCCCAGCCCCCAGCCTCCTGGTTCCCAGCCCTGTGGCAATTCCTGGCCCACCACGTCGAAGACCTGGGCCCTCTGGAAGGGCTCCCTCTCATCCCCCTGTCACCACTGGGTGCCCCCAGCATCCGTCTTGCTCCACTGAAACCCCAGTCCGGTCTTATCTTCCAGGCATGGGAGGACCAGTGCCTGCCACCTGCTGTGGCCTCTGTCCTGGAGGTCCTGGGTTGCCCAGTGGTGCCGCCTGGCGTGTGGCACCGCTGTCTGTCCCGCTATGTCCTGCCTCCATCCCCCCTCAGTGTCTTGCGGGCCCTGGGCAGGCAGGAGGCTGCAGTTGTGGCCTCCCGCCTGGCCATGCTGCCTGCTGAGGATATGGTCACCCTCCGGCTCTACCTGGCAGACATCCCATCCCTGACAGAGCAGGACAGGGCCACACTGGCTGCTCTGCCCCTCTTCATCCCACTGCCCTGCTTGGCCACCCCACAGCCCACAGAGCTGGTACCGGCCGGTGACACTCCAGCGCTGGAGCCACAGCTGGAACTGCCCAGAGATGTGGTTCTGCCGAAGGCCATGTTGCTGTGCCGGGATGAAGTTGACCGGCGGCTCCTGGAGAGGCTCCAGAGGTCCCTCATCAGTGCAGCCCACATGGCGCTGGAGGCCGTCAGAGCCGTGGCCTGTGGTGCCTATGCAGGGCGGGTGGCAGAGACACAGGCTCTGCTGCTCTGGGTGCTGCAGAATGGAGACATCCTCTTTGCACAGAGCCCCCTGCTCCAGCAGGCCTGCAGCACGCTGCCCTTCCTGGAGACCCCCAAGGGTCCCAGGTGCCCGCGGGACCTCTACGACCCCTGCGAGAGCACCTTGCAGGCACTGCTGGGACCCGAGCGCTTTCCTCCTGCTGCCTTCCACAGTCCGCCTGTCCTCCATGCCTTGAGAGCCCTGGGCTTGCGGCACGGCGAGGAGTGCCTGTTGCCTTCAGACATCCTAGAGGCTGCAGCAAGTGTGAGTCAGGGTGACAAAGCGGCTCTGGACAGGGCTCAGGCACTGATCGAGGTCTGCAACTGCTCCAAGGCACTGGCTGGCTTCAGTGCTGCAGAGCTTAGGCAGCTCCAGGCCCTACCGTGGGTGCCTCATTCCAAGTGTACTGGAAAGCCTGGGCAGCCCTTCCTACCCCTCAAGGAACTACGGTCTGCCCAGTACCAGCCCCTGGTGGGGCTTGCCATGCACCTCACTGATGCCTTTGTGCCAGAGGCAGAGAAGAAATTGGGACTGAGCCAGACTCCACCGCCAGAAAGAGTGTGGGAGCAGCTGAGAGAGCTGGCAGGGTGCAGGGACATGGGTGACGTAGGCCCTGCACTCCGACCCGTCTACTGGCACATGCAGGAAAACCTGAAGACCTTTGGGGCTGCCCCAGATGATGCTGTGGTGTGGACTGGGACTGGGTTTGTCCTGCCATGTGATGCTGTGCTGGACTATCCTGAGGAGCTGGAGCTGGGGACGCTGGTGCCCCGAGTCCCCCCTGACTTTCTGCCCTACAGCTGCCTCTTCAGGGCCTGGGGAGTGGAGGCAAGGGTGAGTGAGGAGAGGGCAGTTGCAGCCCTGCGCTGCCTGGGGCAGGACATAGATGCACGCAGCTCCAGAGCTGGCACTGCAGCAGAGTTACAGGTGGCTGTAGCTGTCCTGGAGTGGCTTAAGAGCCAGGGGCACCACGGCGAGGGCACGGTGCCAGTTCCTGTGAGGATCCCGGAGGGCTTGGGATTTGCCCTCCGCCCAGCTGCCTCTACTGTGTACCAGGACATGGAGCTGGAGGCAGAGGAGGATGTTCAGGAGGTGGTGCATGAGGCAGTGTCATCCAGCACAGCCATATTCTTCGGCACGGAGCTGCTCAGCACACGCATCCTGGGGCTGGAGCCGTTCATGCCTTGTGGCCCCTCAGAGCCCATCACCTTACGGCTTCGCAACATCCTCCGGGAGTACGGCGAGGAGGGCGACCTCTTTACAGAGATTGTCCAGAATGCAGAGGATGCTGGAGCTACTGTGTGCCGCTTCCTCTTGGACCTCCGATGCTGCAGAAAGGCCACCTCTGGGCTGCTAGACCCCGGCATGGCTGCCTGCCATGGCCCAGCCCTCTGGGCGTACAACAATGCCTTGTTCACGGAGGATGACCTCCGTAACATCACACGAGTTGGGGCTGCTACAAAGGAGGGGCAGGCAGGCCAGATTGGGCGCTTTGGGCTGGGCTTCAGCTCTGTCTACCGTGTCACAGACATGCCAGCAGTGCTGAGTGGGGAGACGCTGCTCATCTTTGATCCCAATGGCACCCACCTGAGCAAGCACATACCCAAGGCTGGCAGCCCTGGCATCCGCCTGGACTTCTCCAGCCAACCACGCATCCTCCGTGCCTTTGCTGAGCAGTTCTGGCCTTACCATGGTATCTTTGGGTGCCGCCTGCCTGAGCCAGCACCCTTCCCAGGGAGCCTTTTCCGCCTGCCTTTCCGCACTGAAGAGGAAGCTGTGACATCACAGATTTGCTCAGAGGCCTTTGGTACAGAGCGCATCCAGTCCCTTGGCACCAGCTTCCTTGGCTCTAACCGGCTCCTGCTGCTCTTCCTGCGGAGGGTGAAGGAGTTGTCCCTGGAGATGCTGCCAGACACAGCCACCTCTGTGGAGGATACCATGCCTCTGGCCATGCTGCGGCGAAAGGAGATCCGAGACTTGGAGGCCCCTGGGGACCCCCTGAGCTGGGCAGCCATCGAGCAGCTCACAGCCTGCAAGGAGACATCCAAGACCACATGGCACTACCTAGTTTTGGTGTGTCAGGATGATGGGGAGTTGCTGGAACTCTTTCACCGGAACACACAGGCAGGGCTCCATCCTCTGCCTCCCGTGGCTGGTGTGGCCCTCCCCCTTGCCCTTACTGCAGATGGCAAGTGGGTGCCGCATTTGGATGCTGAGGAGGGACAAGTCTTCTGCCACCTTCCCATGCCAATTGCTTCAGGGCTGCCAATCCATGTCCATGGGGCCTTCAGCATCCTCTCAAACCGCAAGGGGCTGTGGGACACGGCAGAGCGGGGTGAGTGGAACCGGGTGCTGCTCCGCAATGCTGTGCCGGTTGCCTGGCTCCGGGCGCTGGACCACCTCCGCACAATGCATGAGGCAGGTGAGTTGGAGAGCTATGAATATCATGTCTTCTGGCCGGACGTTAACACTGCCCGTTACCCCTTTACGGAAGCTGTGACTGGTTTCTACCAGGCAGTGGCAGCCAGGAATGGCCCCAGGCTCTTTTCTGATGGCTGCTCATGGTGCTCACTGCGGGAGGCCCGCTTCCTGCACCAGGCTGTGATCAGACACCCAACTCTGGGTGCCGTGGCAAAGCGTGCCTTTGCCGCCATCGTGCGCCATCCCTTGTTAGCTGTGTCCTTGCCAGAGCAGGTGCAGAGAGGCCTCGGGAAGGCAGTGGATGCTGGCACCTATGACTGGCCTCGCTTTTACTGCGAGCTTGTGCTTCCCAACTTGGAAGACCTCTCTGTTGTTGACCGGGACGCACTGCTTCTCCATGCATTGGATATGTCCTGTGACGATGTGAACAAAGTGCTGCAGACAGTGCCCTGCATTCCTGCCACCCCTCATGGCCACCTGCAGCTCATCAGTTACCTGGTGCATCCCAGAGGCCGTGCTGCCTCTTTATATGACCCTAAGGATGGGCGCTTCCCCACTGGGGATGCCTTCCTTTCCCCAGAAAGATTAAGCCAACTGGAGAGGCTGGGTATGGTTAAGGACACAATGACCCTGCCAGAGCTGCTGGAGCGGGCAAAGACAGTGCAACTTCTCTGGACCAAGGACCGTGCCCAGGGCTGCCGGAGGGCTGCCTGCATCCTTGAGCTGCTTCAGGATGCAGTGGAGAAGAGGGTGAACAACACCATGCAGGCAGCTTTCCAGACCGTGCCCTTCCTCCCTGGTACATTGCCCACTGGTGAACATGTGCTGTTGCCAGCTGCCCAGCTCTACAATCACGATGATGCCCCACTAGTGGGACTCATCCACCCTATCTTGGCTCCTAAAATGCTGGGGAAAAACTTCAGCCTCCCCAAGGAGGTTGTATCCTTCTTGGGGCTGCACCGGCAGATACCAGCAGCTACAGTTCTTGAGCAGCTGCAGGGACTGAGCTGTAGCTCCAATGCTCTCCCTTTGGAAAACCTGCAGGACAGCACTCAGCAGTGCTACATTTATCTGAACGAGCTGCTCCAGAGAGATCACTCCATCAGGGATGAGGTGGCTTCTGCAGTGGCCCAAGGGGAGCCCTTCATCTTGGTGGGCTCCTGCTTTATGCCAGTCACGGCTGTGGCTGAGACATTGTCATTTGAGGCTGGCCCATATCTTCACCAGCTCCCAGAGCAGTACAGGTCCTACAGACAACTCTGGAAGTGTGTGGGGCTGCGCCACACATTCACCTGGGATGATTATGCCCAAGTGCTCTGCAGCCTGGCAAAGATGCATGCTGGAGCGCCACTGCCTGCTGCAGAGCTGGCTCTGGCCTTGCGGCTGGTGTCTTGTGGCTTGATGGCAGATGACAAAAAGCCAGATGCCTACCAGACCCAGCAACTCTTTCTACCTGACCAGGAGGGCATTTTGCGTCCATGGGACAAGCTCCACTTCAATGATACGCCGTGGATGCCAGTGGACAAAGATGTCCTGCTGTGCCATGAACAGCTGTCCCGAGTCACAGCCCTGCGCTGTGGGGTGCCTACCACACGTCACTGGGCAGTGCAGAGGACCCAACTCCTCACTACAGATCTTAGCCTCTGGGCGCAGCCATTTGGTGCCCATGAAGACTTGCCTACACGGCTGAAGAACATCTTGGCTGAGTATCCAGCATCTGCTCGTGATATGGTGACAGAGTTACTCCAGAATGCAGATGATGCTGGTGCGCGGCTTGTGCATTTTGTGTGGGACCGACGGCAGCACCCAGTGCATACCACTTTCAGCGAGAATTGGAACGTCCTGCAGGGCCCTGCCCTCTGCATCTACAGTGACAGCCCCTTCCAGCAGCAGGACATTGAAGGCATTCAGTGTCTGGGGGTGGGTGGCAAGCAAGGCCGGCAGGATGTCACAGGCAAATATGGCCTTGGTTTCAGCACTGTCTTCCACTTTACTGACTGCCCGGCCTTCCTTACTGGAGACAGTGCCCTGTGTGTCTTTGATCCCCATGAGTACTATGTGCCCATAGCCACAACTGAGAGTCCTGGTGGGATGTTTGCTGTCAACCCGGATTTTAAGAGGAACTTTCCAGACATTTATGGCACCTTCCTACCCTCCTTCTTCAACCTGAACCAGGGTGTCCTTTTCCGGCTGCCCCTCCGCACTGCAACTGGGGCTGCCACCTCCAGGGTGTCTGTCATGGTCGTGCGAGACCAAGACATCAGGGACATAGAGACAGTACTGGCGGAGAGAGGTGAGGACTTGCTGCTCTTCCTCCGGCACCTCCGCACCGTGATCTTCTCTGAGATCTCCCCAGATGGGAAGGAGTTGTTGGAGAAGCTGCGGGTGGCCACAGAGCTGACAGATGGTGATGCAGCACTGAGACAGGATTTTCAAGTGAGATTGAGCCAAGCCACAGGTGGGAACAGAGCTACCTCTGTTTCCTATATCATGACAATCAAAAATAGCAAGGCCAGGGCCAGCACTGTGTGGAGGGTGATCTCCCAAATTGGGGTTCGGGAGGGGGCTGAGGAGTCTCCAGTGCGTGGGCGACTGCCTTATGGGGCTGTAGCTGGCTGCCTGAATGGCTTAGGCAAAGTCATGGGCAAAGCTTTCTGCACCCTCCCACTGCCGCTGACCACAGGGCTGCCGGTACACATCAATGCCAACTTCTCTGTGGATGCAGCCAGACGCAATCTCCGCCAGGACACAGGCAGCACAGAGGCAGCCTGGAATTACTTCTTGCTCAAGCGCTTAGTGGCTCCACTATACTGTACCTTTCTCACCAAGCAGTGGAAAGCCCTGGGGCCTGAAGGGCTCCAGTTCAAGTGCCTGAGGGACTGCCAGCAGCACCTGGTCTCTCACTACCTCCGGTTCTTCCCTGCTGTGACAAAGGGTGCTGTGACACCTACCTTTCAGGACATGGTAAGGGATGTCTATAGGCACCTCAGTCATGCACGCCTGCCCCTGGTGCCCGTGTACCACGTGAAGCCCCCTGGCAGCATGGTGACAATAACCTGGGCGTCTCCAGGTGGAGGAGATGTGCTAACAGAGCCATACTTCCTCATGGTGAAGCCTGAGTCAGATCTCCAGGAGGTGCTCCAGCGCCTGAATATGAACCTGGTACCAGCATTCACCAACCTGCAGGAGATCTATAAGGAGTTCATTGCAGCCCAGGTGGAGGCTGTAGCCTTTCAGCCAGCCTCTCTCCGGCGCTTCCTCAAGGCCCTGGCACTCCCTGTGCCCTGCAGGCTGGCTGAGACACCCCTGGGGACCCCGAAGAGCTGCTACGTCCTGCTGAAACAGTGCCTGGAGCCTGGGGATGTGGCCAAGGAAGAACTGGAAGGCCTGCCCTTGCTGGCCACACAAGATGGCTGCCTGAATGCCCTCAGCATCCACCACCCAGTCTTTCACAACTCCTTCGCCCACCTCTTCCCCCGCCACTGCGACCTCTTTGCCCACAAGTTAATTTCTGATTTTATCCTGCCTTCCTTTGTGAAGAAGCTTAGCCTCCTGGAGGCCAAACCACTCATCCAGGAGGCACTGGGTCAGCTGAACTGGACCACAGAGGGGGAGAAGTGGCTCAAGGATCTGTGGAATTTCTTCAGCATTGTGGTCTGCACAGACGCAAAGACTAAAGCAGATTTGGAGCAGAACATGAAGTCATTCATAGATCATCTCCAGCATGTGGCAGTGCTGCCTGTCCAGGATGGTAAGACAGGCTCAAAGTCCCGACTGCCACTATCCTTCCTCCCCAAAGTTCTTTTCCAGTGTGAGACGGACGTGGCCAAGGTGCTGCACAAACTGGGCATCCCTGTGCTCCAGCAGTCCATGCTGCCTTTTGGCTTTGCCAACCGCTGCCTGAAGACAAGGTCACTGCAGGCCACAGAGCCCAGGGCTGTGCTGGCCCAACTGGTAGACACCAGCGCTCTTCTCTACTGGAAGGACTTAAAAGAGCAGGATGTGACTTGCCTGCTGCGCTTTGTGCAGGGAAAACTGGATTCATTGGCAGTGGATCAGCTCCGGCTCCTGCCTCTCTTCCGGAAGTATGGTGGGGGCTATGTAGCTGTGGCACCCTACCGCAAGGTGCTGTTGCTCAACAGCTGGCACCTAGAACTGCCCCAGGGTGCACAAGCCCTGTACAGCCTGGAGAAGGGCATGTTGCTGCTCACAGCAGACAAGATCCACCAGGATCTGGCCAGCGATTTGCAGTGGGAGCTCACAGATGAACGGCAGCTCTTCAAGACTGTGGTGCTGCCCCGGCTGTCTCAGCTCACAGCGCAAGAACGTATGGAAGCTCTGCGCTTGTTCTTTGCCCTGCAAACCATCCATGATGACAAGTTCACAGAACATGTTGTGGCAGCTTTTAAGACTGTGGCCTTTATATGTGATGCCAATGGTGTGCTGCGCATGGCCTCCTACTTCTACAAGAACACACTCTCCTTCTGTACTCTGAAGCTCCAACACCGCTTTGTGCCTGAGTCTTTCTTTGTGGAGCTACGTTACAAGCAGAAAGCTGCTATGGACTTCCTGCTTGAGGCAGGTGTCCGCACCAGTCTCTCAGTGGAGGATTTTGTGGCACTGGCCCGGGAGATAGAGCATGAAGCCACTCAGGCTAGGTGCCTCACTGAAGATCTGCTGGCGCGACAGCAGGAGATGCTGCACACCCTCTTGGGTGGCACACTTCCCTTGTCAGAGGATTTCCTGAGGAAAATTGCTTCAGTCCACTTCCTCCCTCCACTGGACATCCCTCCAGACTTGATAAAACTCCACCCACCTTTTGCAGCCTGCACTAAGCCTGTGGCCCTGAAGGGCAGCGTTTACCACTGCCAAGACGATGTGGCTGAGCTCCTGTGGACAACAGCCACCATCCTGCCAAAGTCCTTGGCACTCACGGAGAACATCCTGAAGGCCATAGGAGTCCTTGTAGAAATACCCACCACGCTGGTGGTGGCAAACCTGGAGCAGGTGTGCAGGGCAGTCTGCCAGACGCGACAGCAGGTGAACACACGAGCCAGAGTGCTCCAGAAGGTGTACAACTTCTTGCAGGCCCATCTGGAGGAGGTGGACGCAGGGCATCTCGCTGAGTTGCCTGTGGTGCTGGCCAAGTCAGGGAAAATGATGATGCCACGGCAAGTGGTGATGTCACTCCTGGACGAGGCTGACTTTTACCCCTATCTCCTCAAGCTTGACCCCAGCATAGCTGCCTATGGAGACCTCCTGCAACACCTTGGGGTGGTCCTGCACCCCACGCTGACTCACTACAGCTATGTCCTGGCCCAAATCCACCAGGAGAGCCATGTCAGTGGGACCCTCAATACTATCCAGAAGAAGACAGTCCTGCTGGCCACACGGTACTTCTTCCAGCTGCTGCGGGATGCACCGGAGCCACCTGATCTCTCCACTGTGGCTAAGCTGTACTTGCTGAGCACTGCTGACCACCTAGAGCCATCCCACAGCCTGCACTTCAATGACTGCGTGTCCTCAAGTACCTGTAGGGCCTTGGAGAAGACCTTTGTGTTTATGGCTGAACTGCCAGAGACCGGGTGTAATGCCTGGTGGCTGCTGCAAAGGCTACCACAGCACTTGCAGCCGCAGGCACTCTCACGGGTGACAAAGCAGCAGCTGGAGGAGGGCAGTCTGCGACCATGTCGCTATGGTTCTCACTGCCCTGGGCAGAGGCGTCTGCAGACCCTCCTGGTATCACCCTGGTTTAGGATGGGGCTGGAGGCCCTGCTCCGGTGGCAGAGCCACAGGTCTGTGACAAGAATGGAGGGTGTTGGTGGCTTTGCAGGGGAGCAGCTGAAAGTGCAGTGCTGCGAGAACATCTGCACTGTGCTGGTCCACTGTGGTGCAAAGGTGGAGGGCAGCTCCCAGTCACGGGTCATCCATGTGTGCCTGGCTGGTGATGCCCAGCGGCTCCTCTACATCCGGCATGCAGATACGGTGCTGAACCGGCACCAGCTGAGGGTCCTGGAGACACTAGCGCAGGAGATCAATATCATGCTGGGTGAACAGCTGGAGGCACCCGCCTTGTCAGTGCTGCGTGAAATGCTGGTCTGCCAGGAGCCACGGGACGTGGTCTTTGTTCTGGAGGAGAATGATGTGCCACTGGTAGGTGCTGCACCAGAGCCAGAGGAGGTCATGGCACCAGAGCTGGAGCCAGGGATGAAGAAGAGGCTGCAGGAGGGGGCTGTGGCAAAGGGCAAGCCATGGAAGGATTGTCACAGCCTGATGCCAGAGGTGAACAGCATTGTGGATCACAGCCAGGCAACCTTGGGGCAGCTGTGTGCTGTCAAGGGGCCAAAGGTGTTGCGGGACCTCTACCTCCAGTACAACCCTGAGAGAGCTGCCCAGCACCACTGCCAGGGACAGGAAGGCCATGGCTCCTGGCTGTGCAATGAGGAGGCCACAACCCTGACTCCATCCATCCAAGAGGCCAAGCGGTGGCTGCGGCAGGCCAAGAGTGACCTGCAGGCAGCCCACAATGACATCAGGTGCTGCTGTCCCAACTGGGTCCTCTTCAAGGTGCACCAGGTCCTGGAGAAGGCACTGGTGGCTGCCGTACTTTGCCATGATGAGGCCTTTGAGGCCCCAGTGGGGCTGGTGGGGCTGGCCCAATGGCTGGAGTCAGTGGAGCCAAAGCTGAGAGGCCTGGCAGAGAAGGTGGAGTGGTTGCATGGCTGTGGCATGGATGGAGAGGCCACTCAGTACCCGAGTTACCACCCCTTCCCCATCATCCCCAGTGAGGCCTTCCACAGTGTGGATGAGGAGGAGGTACTGAAGCAGGTGCAAGGAGTGCTGGGGAGGCTGCAGGACCATGTAGGCAGAATGCGAGGATGTCCCCACAGAGAAGGCACTGGCAGCTGAGCCACGGGACTACCATGGACCCACCAGAGATGCACCATGGACCTGTCATGGACTCACCATGGACTTGCCATAGACCTGCCACAGGCAATTTCAAGCTGTCCAGCCCTGCTGCAGGAGGGTAGGAGGGGTTTGGGGCCAGGTAGGTGACGTAGGCCACTGAAAGTCATGGGGTAGCATGTACCATTGGCATTCCTTGAGAGCAGGGGAAATAAAGTACAATAATAAATGTTGCGGTGCTGGTAGACCCTTCACTAACAGCGTGCTCAGGGGACACGGAGAGATCATGGGTGACTGGGGGTGTGTGGAGGCAATGAAGGGATTTAGAAGACTGGTGGGTTGACCTTAGGTAGCCACCAGGTGC